>CM016622.1:35959132-36243531 GCA_005393395.2 Gossypium australe
AAATGGCATTGTCTATCCATGAACACCTTACCCCAATCCGGTCTAGACTGTGAGGTCGACAGATAAGTAGTTTTTGTTGACTCATTAATTTAGTGGAAGATCAAGAGATCCTGCTAGGTTAATAACCAGTTTATTAAGTAGAACCCAAAATAGGAATTAGTTATGACCACCAGAGCGAGCTAGTCTTCCATACCTAGAATTGATTAAGTCAACAAGTTAGTTTTCCGTTTTTCTTTTAGTGAAATTTATTTCTTTTTATTTAATATAATTTTTCTTCACCTTATATTTTATCGTAATATAATTTGATTAAAATACTAATTAGATCTATTAACGTTGGAGTTATTATTAATGTAGTATTCACCTCCCTTGGGTATGATCCTCGGAGTACTTCTATACTTCATTGTATAAACTATATTACAACTTGACCCATATACTTGCGAAAATCACCTAATACTTATATTTGGTTGCAGGAATTACGCTCTAGACGTTAGTACATCCGGAGGCGGTCAGGGTACCAAATCCACCAATAGAAACCTCAACAGGTGATGGCAATCAATTGAGAATTGATTTACACTTGTTATTGGAGGAATTTCAAGATGTTTTTAGTGAACTTAAAATGTTGTCACCCTATAGAGCATGTGATCACATGAAAGATGAATCAGAAGTGGTGAAGTTAAGGCCATGTAGATATCCAACCATTCAAAAAGTTGTGTAGGAGAAAATAGAGTAAGAAATGCTCGATGTTGGCATCTTTTGGCATAGTAGTAGCTCTTTTTTCTCACTTATTGTTACGGTGAAAAAGAAGAATGGTTCCTAAAGGTTGTGTATTAAGTACAAGTTTCCTATACCTTTATTTGAGGAGTTGTTGGATAAGTTAAGCCAAGCAAGCTATTTTTCAAAGTTAGACCTGAAGTCAGGGTGTAACACCTAACCCTTATTTGTTGAGGGAATAGGGTTACGGAGCATTACCAAAATTTACAGATCGAATAACGGACATTTCATATCATCTAGCACTCATATCAAAAACTAATCCAAAATCAATCATATTGTCCCTTAAGTGAGCCCTCAAGGCCCAAAAGACACATTAGAAACAAATCAGGACTAAACCAGGTACTCAAGGAACTTTTCAGAAAACATCAAAATTGTTCAAAGGTGCAAGGGACACACGCCCGTGTGGCTAGGCTGTGTGGCTCACACGGTCAAGAGACATGCCCGTGTCTCAGGCCGTGTGGGCATTCGAAATAGGACACACAGCCGTGTCCCAGCCCGTGTCCAAGCTTGGGAGCTTTTTGACTTGGGTCACATGGCCAAGCCACACACACGTGTGCTAGGCCGTATGAGCATACTGACTTGCTTTAATAAGGTGCAAGGGTCACATGGCCAAGCCACACGCCCGTGTGCTAGGCCATGTGAAAATTTTTAAGCATACTGACTTATGCAAATTAAAAGATACAGGGGACACACGGCCGTGTCACTTGGCCGTGAGTCACACACGGCTGAGACACATGCCCGTGTCTCTGCACGTGTGGACAAAAATAGGCTATTTTCTAATCCACATTTCTCACCCACATGGATAACAACCTAACCTCAATAATTTACACATCATTAGACTATATCAAGACATTCAATACAAGCTATCATAAGTCTTAAACATTATCATCACAATAATCAACCAACATGCTCTTAGACACCTCAAATGACAACTTATAAACATGTCAACCAAATACTCAAACTTACCTATTTAATGCATCTAACAATTCTACTAAAGTCCACCATAATTTAAATGTACACAGACATATATATCATTCACACCAACATCCCCAATATGCCTCATTCTCAAACCCATATATATATATATATATATATATAAGTTGGTTATATAAATAAAGTTATAATTCTTAACATTTACACAAGCCAGACTTTGAACAAATCCGCACAAACCCTATACATGCCATATAAACCATATTGAGCATTTCAAAAACTACCGGAATAAGTTGGATAGTGTGACTTGAGTGTTGATCCGATCGTCCAACCTTCCGAAAATCTACAAGGACATTAAACAACTCAAATAAGCTTATTGAAGCTTAGTAAGTTCAATAAGTTAAACAGAAATCTTACCGAACCTACTATAATAAAGCAAATAATGAAAATCATTCATATCAATTCCCTGTCAATCACAACTTCAATCGATGAATACTCTTGTTTTAAAATCGATATCAAAAATAAATAATATGTCTTTCAATCTCAATAAATAAATCACCTCGCCAAAATCTTTCCAAAATTAAAGAACGACTTACGGGGTATGAGTACATCATTAACAGAAGCTCATAAGAGATGGGCTTCTCAAATACGCCAACAGAAGCTCGAAAGTTGAACAGAAGCTCATAAAAGCTGAATAGAAACTCTTAAGAGTTGAACAGAAGCTCGTAAGAGCCAAACAGAAACTCATAAGAGCTGAACAGAAACTCGTAAGAGCTGAACAGAAACTCATAAGAGTTGAACAGAAGCTCGTAAGAGCTAAACAGAAACTCGTAAGAGTTAATCAGAAGCTCGTAAGAGCTAAAAAGAAAGTAAAATACAAGATTTTGCAACAAATGCTGAACCCCAATTTACTTGGGTAATTTTTCGTTATTTTTCTCCAATACTATCATGCGCCAAATCACGAATGTACTTAAATCCCACGTTCGATTTAATCCAATTATCCAATTCAATATCATAATTCCAATAATAATTCATTTTCAATAATAGAATAAATACATAATTCTATTCATCAAATTTATACAAGTATAATATTTAAATCGTACGAACTTACCTAGATTGAATTGTAATATTTGCAGAAGTTCAGGGGTTATTCCGCTATTTTTCCTTTTTCACGAGTATCTACGGGATATTGATCTAAAATATAAAATTACTCATTCATTAGCATAATTTCAGTTCCAATTCATTTCACAATTAATACCTTCAATTTTTTTGAATTTACACAATTACCCCAAACTTTACAACTTTTGCAATTTAATCCATTAACTAGTTAATCTATCAAATTAACTAATTTTTCTCAATTAATAATTTATCTAAATATTCTAGGCCATCATAGAGCCCTTAATATACCAAAAATTTACTACCACACCCTAATACTTTAACCTTTTCACAATTTGATCCTGAAATCAATATTTAACAAAATAACTTTATAAAATCATCATACAACAAAATCAAAGCTCTAAATCCATGTTATTCATCAAAAACATCTAATATTCATCAATGGAAACTTCCAAAATTTTCAAAAAATCAAAAACTAATGTAAAGTTTAGTTGGACCTAATTGTAACAATCTCAAAAACATAAAAATTACAAGAAACGGGCAAGAAATAAATGGACATGAAGAAAAAATAAGTAAAACCAGCTTAAGGAGCTCTCCAATGGTGTTTTGGCCGAAATTTGGAGAAGAAATTGTCTAGAAACTTTTAGAATTTCAATTTGTAATTTTAATTTCACTTTATTTACCACTTTTCCATTAAATGGCTTTATTTTATTAATTTCTTTGCTTATGCCGCCTCACCCTTTTATTTTAGGCATAATTACTCCTTAAGTCCTCCCTTGTTTATTAATAAGGCCATTTAATCACTATTTCTTATCATTAACAAGTTTTGCACCTTTTTCAATTTAGTCATTTTAATTAATTAACGATCGAAACGTTGAAATTTTTCAACGAAACTATAACACTACCTTAATGACACTCCATAAATATTTATAAAAATATTTACGGCTCAGTTTATAGAAACGAGGTTTCAATACCTTATTTTCTAAAACCACTTGACCTAATTAATTATTATAAAACATAAATTACTAATTCAAAAATATTTTTAAAACCGCATTTGACTCGTAATACTAAATAATAAAACTTATGAGCTTACTCGTCGAATTTGGTGGCCTCAAACCACTGTTTCCAACCCCACTGAAAAATCGGGCTATTACACAGGGTGTCATGAAATAAGGATGTGGGAGTCATATGTGCATCAGACTGCCTTTAGGACCTACTAAGGTCACTATTTGTTGGGGATTGACCCGTATAAACAAAGAAATAGAAAATATAGAGAAGATGGAACACAAATTTTACGTGGAAAACTCCTCCAAAGATGATAAAAAACCACTGGCAAAAGAGGCTTCGGCTTTTCACTAAATGAGTAAACAAACGGGAGTACAAGATGGAGAAAATAAACCTAAATGTACTAAACATAGAAATCCAAACCCCAAAAACAAAGCCCTAACTCTCATAAAGTTCTCTCAAAAGGGGTACAAAATTCTTATCATACTTACCACGAAAACTCTCACCAAAGCTCATTTGTGCCTACATTTTGTCACCCCCAAAAGAAAAGTCTTGTAGTACTACATCTTTAATTGTCTTATCAAAATAGGGATACAAGGCCCCTTTAAATAGGCTAAGTTTAAAGGGCTAAAACGACTAAAATATCCTTGAAGTAATCAAAGTTCGACTAGAAAAAGATAGCAGAGTTTAACTAGGAGAAGAAACTTAATTTATGTAGGAAAACATTGTGACGTCGTATGTTGCCTCATCAGGACGTCAAGTGTCACATCGTCAATAGACCTGTCCATGGGTCGGGCCACCTAGCTCAGTCCGAAAGGTCGCCTAAAAAGTAGGAGGGTTTTTGCAAAAATATAGGCCTGAAAAATGGACTTGGGAAAAAATAATACCCGTTTAAAAAATAGGTCGAGCCTCAATAAAGGCTTTTTTGGCTCGAACCCAGCTCGACCCAACTCGAGTTAGCAAAAAGACAAAACAATATTTATTTTCTTGTTGTTTTGTTGCTATTTTCTTGTTGTTTTATCACTATTTTGCTACCATTTCACTGTTATGTTACTACTATTTTGTTGTTATTATTTGTATAACTCTTATTTTATTATTAATTTTGTTACTATTTTGTAGGCATTTCCTTGTTAAGTTACACCTATCTTTGTGTTATTTAAGTATAAATATTTTTTAATTTATTTTTATTTTTTTCAAAAATGATTATTTTAATGTTTTTTAGTATTTTTGATGTATTATATTTCTAAAAATTATATTAAAATAATATAAAAAATTAATTTGGACAAGTCGAGTCGAGCCCGAGTTTTAGCATTTTTATTGGGGTCAGGCTTGGGCAAAATTTTAAGCCTATTTTTCGAGTCGGGCTGGGCTCGGGCCTAGCAAACGAGCCTAAAATTTCGGCAAGGCCTGACCCATGGACAGGTCTAGTTGTTGGGATGTCGAGTGTCGCGTCGTTGGAACATCGGCTCTTCTTCGTGGCGATATCGGCTCTGTTTCATCTGAAAATGCGAGGCACACTCTACAAATCTCCACCTTGACTTGTATTTTCACATGCCTTCCTTTTTCGTGCCCCGTTACGAGCCTAACTCGATCTTTGCAGGATACTAACTAAGTTTAAGCAGTGTTTGAACTTGGAAACTGGAAGGCTTTTGGTTATCATACCAACTGAATTATTTTTTGTGTCAATTTTATGAATTTGAACATCTCCTTGAGCAACTACCTCCCGAACAAAGTGATACCAAATGTCTATGTGCTTTGTTCTTTCATGGTGATTTGATGCTTAGTGAGATGTATAGAACTCTGATTATCGCAATATACGACAGTTATTTCTTCTTCCTTAACCAGCTCCCCGAGTAGACCTCTCAACCAAATGACTTCTTTCATAGCTTTTGTGATTTCCATATATTCAGCTTCAGTAGTCAATAAAGCCACAGTGGCTTGAAGCATGACTTTCCAGCTATAGCACAATTGTTGAAAGCGAATAGATAACCTGTGAGAGATATCCTTTGGTTTAAATCTCCTACATAATCTGGGTCCACATAGCCAACTAGACCCTCTGAACTTCTCCCTAATTCCAAATAAACATTGAAAGTACCCTTTAAATACCTAAGAATTCACTTAACTGCTTGCCAGTGTAATTTTTTGGGTCTAGCCATGTATCTACTTACAACACTAACATGTGAAATATCGAAATTCATTTTCGCCATCCCTGAACAGGTCGATTACTAAAATATAACCTTGCTTTAGTACTAGTTTGTTGGGGATCAACCCGTATAAACAACAAATAGAAAAGGTAGAGAAGATCGAACACAAACTTTACATGAAAAACTCCTCTGAAGAGGATAAAAACCGCATGCAAAGGAGGCTTAAACTTTTCATTAAATGAGTAAACAAACGAGAGTACAAGATGGATAAAATAAACCTAAATGTACTAAATGTACAAATCTAAACCCTGAAAACAAAGCCCTAACTCTCATAGATTTATCTTAAAAGAGGTACAAAATTCTCTCCATAGTTACCACGAAAACTCTCACCAAAACTCATCTGCGACTACATCTTGTCGTCCCCAAAAGAAAAGCCCTATAGTACTACATCTTTAATTGCCTTATTGAAACAAGGATACAAGGCCCCTTTAAATAAGCTAAGTTTAAAAGATTAAAACAACTAAAATATCCCTGAAGCAATCAGAGTTTGATTGGGAAAAGATAGTGGAGTTTAACTAGGAGAAGAAACTCAGTTTATGTGGGAACACATCGCCACGTCGTGACATTATATGTTACCTCGTCAGGACATCAAATGTCGCATTGTCGGGACATAGATTTCTTCTCGTTGGGATGTCAACTCTTCCTCGTGGTGGCGTCAACTCTGTTTCGTCTGAAAATACAAGGCACACTCCACACTATGAATTTTTGGTGATACTATTTGGGCTTGCATGCACCCTCCACTTTTCAAGGATTGATGAACTCTGTCTTTAAACAATTGTTAAGGAAGTATGTGCAATTTGTTTATGGTATCCTGGTATATTCAGAATGTTAAAGTTCACATTTGTAGCATTTCAGACAAAGGTTGCATATTCTTAGATGTGTTTGCTAAAGGTAGCAAATGCCATTTTGGAGCTTAGGAGGTAGAGTATTAGGGACCTATTATCAATAAGGGGCAAGTATCTATGGATAAAAAATAAGATGGCTAATGTTTTAAATTGGGCAATACCTAAGCCAGTTAAGGAACTCGGGTTTTTTGGGGCTCTCTAGCTATTATACGAAATTCATTCAAGGGGCCAAGCCTCTCACTCAATTATTAAAAAATCAAGGTGGAAGTGGTCTAGTTTGCAAGATGTTGCTTTTGAAGCTTTGAAGGTTGCTATGACTACTGCTCTAGTTCTCACTCTTGTGAATTTGTGGTAGAAATGAAAGCCTCATGAATTGGAGTATGTGTTATGTTTACTTAAAAAGGTAGACCCTTGTCATCTTCCAATAAAGCTTTAGCTCATAGACATCGAGCCTTGTTCATTTATGATGAAGAGATGCTTGTTGTTTTTTGGTTGTTAATCACTGGAATTCATACTTGGTTTGTAAACATTTTAAGATAAAGATAGACCATGGAAGACTGAATTTTTTGTTAAATCATAAAGCTATTACTCCAACTCAACAAATGTGGGTGGAAAAAAATGATAGGGTGTGATTATGAGGTCTTTTACAAGAAGAGGAGCTACTAATTAGGTAGTTGATGTCTTATCTAAGCAGCCTAATACTGGTAAGGAGACAATGACAATTTATGCTATTACTACTGGACTGATGGATAAGATTCAGAGACCATGGTACCAGGGTCCTAAATTGCAACAAGTTATTCAAGCCATTGCACTAGTCCATATATTTTTCCTAAGTTTCAGTGGGATGGCAAGTAGACTTGTTCATGGATCGGGCTAAGACCGCCCAAAAAGTGTGAGGATTTGGACAAAAATATATGTCTGAAAGATGGGTTTGGGCACAAAAATAAAGCCCATTTAAAAAATGAGTTAGGCCTCGGGTGAAGCTTTTTTGGCCTAAGCTCGGCTCAACCCGAATTTACAAAAAGAAAAAAATCCATTATATTCATGTTTTCCCAATTGTTTTGCTGTTGTTTTATCATTGTTTTGCTGCCATCTCACTATTATATTACTACTATTTTGTTGTTATTGTTTGGATTTTTTAAAATTTATTTTTATCTTGTTAGGAAACATTTATTTTAATGTTTTTGATGTATTATACTTTTAAAAAAAATTATATAAAAAATTTTACTACAAACAAGTCGGGCTAAGTCCAAGTTTTAGCATTGTTATTTAAATCGGGCTTGACCAAATTTTTAAGCCTATTTTTTGGATCGGGTCTAAGTCTCTCAAATGGGCCTAAAATTTTGTCAAGGCCACAGGTCTACTGGTAGGAGCTGGGGAGGAACCTGGGGAGGAAATAAGGAATTATGGGGCTACTTTCGCAATAGTTCCGAGCTCCAGAAATTGTAAGTAGAATGAGAAATATCTTATATTGGAGAGGCCTAAGGAAAAATGTCAGGAAATGAGTTCAAGAGTAATGCAAGGCTGATAATGCAGCCAAGCTTGGACTACTTCAGCCTTTGTCAATACCTCAAAGGATGTGGGCTGATATAAGCTTGGATTTCCTTGAAGGCTTGCCAAGATCAGGGAGTAAAGATACTATACTGGTAGTTGTGAACAGACTCGCCAAATATGCCCATTTTGTGGGATTTTCACATCCTTTAACTACAAGTGGCCTAAGAGTTCCTCAATAAGATTTGTCAGTTACATTGACTTCCAGAGAGCATAATTTCAGATCGAGATAAAATGTTCATGAGCAATTTCGGAGAGAGCTTTTCAAGAAGTTGGGAGTTGCCCTTAAACAATACACTGCCATCATCCTGAATCGGATGGCCAGACTGAAGCGGTGAATAGATGTTTAGAATCTTAATTGAGATGCATGATTGATGATAGGCCAAAAGACTGGTATAGTTGGTTGCCATTAGCCGAGTATGGCCAATAACCACCAGCAGATCTTCCGTATTTGGCTAGTAAATCTTTAGTGACAGAGGTAGATACGCCTCTGCAGGCCAGGGAAGCAGCTACTAAAATACTTCGATTTTATTCTCCTCTCTTCTTTTTCTTCTTTCTCTCATTCTTATTTCTCTTAATTTCGCCATTTTTGGCCGTTTCATAAGTTCCAGCATATATCAGCTTCAAGAAATTGAAATGTTAAAAAAAGTTACGAGGAAATAAAAAGAATTGAATTGAATTGAACCTATCCAGGCTAAGCAGGCAACAATTCTAGGTTATTATCAACACAAATAGTCTCAATATATACATTGGGTTTTGTAATTTGATAATATTCCTAGCCCCAAATGACAAAATTCAATCAATATTTTATCTAATTTCATGCATCCCAATATGAGTTCATCGACAAAAAAATAAAAGGTCGGAGTAAAAGATTTTTATCCAAAGACAAAGAATACAGTATCAAATAGCCTAGAAAATGTTCCATGTTTTCAGCATAGTTTAGGAGACTCAATGTACTGAAAGGAACAATGAAGTTTCTATCAAACAATGTTTTCTTCTCCACCTCACAAAAATAGTACCAAGATATTGTCTACCTTCCCACATTTTCAACAAAAAAACAAAAATAGACTCTTCCGGCTTTTTTTTTCTTATCGATGTTTTTACTTTCTGTTTACCTGTTTATCGGTTATTACAGAGGGCAGGGTGGGACTTCAAGGGTTGTTCCAGCTTGGATTTGGCCCCATCCGATTAGACGCCAATGCTTCTCAACACGCCGACTAAGTGCAATTTTCTCTCCCTTGCTGGTGCATACAGGGGACGTGAGTTGCAGCTTTGCCAAATCATTCTTTACAGCTATGACTCGAGCACCGGTTGACATAGACCCAATATTCAACATTAGGATCTCTCCCTTGGCCAACTTTGACACTTTTCCTTGCCTCTCTGAGCCCTTTGTCCTAACACCAAGAAGCCTTCGGAGAAGGAAGAAATTTACCTACACAAATAGAAAAGATGTGCCGAGCAAGAAGATGCCAGCAGTTAGCATTTTTCATAGTTTTTCTGATGTAACAACCTACAATACTTGGACTCGAATGCAAGGGCCAGATTCGAGTTTGTGTCTGATTCAAGTATGTTCATTTTTTTTTATAGCTTTTTTATACTTTTGGAGAGCCATAACCCTATATATCATTAAGAAAAATGAAAGTTCAGGTAATATCTTGCTAAAGAAACTTAGCATATACCTCGAGCTCAACATAAACTTCTGGGAGTGACCCGACCTCTCCAAGAACTTGACCCACCAACCTATCTGCACGAGTTAAAGTTGGGTCCATAGTTGTTCCAACACCAATTAGACCTCCCGGAACGGCATATTGTAGCTCATTTTGTTCAGCATACAATGAGACTATTCTCGAATATATGGGTGTGCATTTGATGTTTCCGCTTTCATCCTTGACAACAATCCCAGGACGAACTTCAATAAATTGGTTCACCTTCAAAACACCCTGAAATAAACAAGTATTAACAAAATAATCATGAATACAAAACCAAAGCTACCAAAGCTCACTCTAAATTCATTCTCTAGCATCTTTTTGGTAGAAGTCAATATAGACATGAATGAAACAAGAAAAAAATAAGGAAAGGACTCGGTGTGGTAAATCAAAATGTGCATCAATCGTACCATTCATCTCCAAATAAAGACTGAAAACTACATTCCAAAGAAATACATACCCTGAGTATACTTCCACCAGCAACACCACCTTTAATCTCATCAACCTCAAACCCCGGCTTATTGACATCAAATGATCGGATTACAATCATGTTAGGGGGTGAGACAAAGTTTCTCTCAGGAATAGGGATCTTCTTCACAATGTACTCGCACACAACATCAATATTATATTTCAGCTGTGCAGAAATTGGCACCACTGGTGCACCATCAGCAACTGTACCCTGCAATGAATTATTTTGAGCAAAAGATTCAGAAGAAAATAAATAATTATATATCCATCTGTTTTCCATGAAAAGAAAAGCGATTAACCTGAATAAATTTCTGAATTGCTTCATGCTGATTGATGGCTACATTCTCTTGAATAAGATCAACCTTGTTTTGAAGAATTATAATATGCTGGAGTCGCATAATTTCAACAGCAGCCAGATGCTCAGAAGTTTGAGGTTGCGGACAGCTTTCATTGGCAGCTATAAGAAGTAATGCACCATCCATGATTGCTGCTCCATTAAGCATAGTAGCCATGAGAATATCGTGACCCTGATGGAAAATTTGAAGATAAAAATAAATCCACATATGACGAAATAAAAGATTTGTATAAATCTCAAAAGAAATACGCTTAAATCCCTTTTATAGCACTGCAACAAGAGTGACAGATCAAGCAAGAGAATTAGAAAACTTAAAACTATCCCTAAAGTGTAGCACTTAGGACCTTACTGGGCAATCTACAAAAGATACATGTCTCAGCAACTTCATCCTACAGTTTTCAAAGCCGGGCACATCACAAAGAGGACCATCCTCCTTTCCACTTCCATATGCCCTACAGAAAAGATAACAATTGCAGGTGTTATTAATACTCATTAAATCAGTATTTAAAAAACCAGCTGGAGATCAAACCAATGCGGCCTCCAGTTACCAGTTGATTTGTTTTGGTTGTAGCAAAAAGAAAATAATATTAAATAAGTATAAAATGTAAAAGATATTAAATAAAAATAGGTTTTTGGTTGAATGGTACAAACTTTCACATTAATTAAAGAGGTTAAAGGACAAAATCCATTCACATATAAAAAAAAAAACTTCATTAAGAAATTATTTTTAAAAAAGTTTAAAATCAGTTTTTTGGGATTTTTAAAGTTTTCTTCTTTTCTTTTCTTCTCCTTTTTTTTCCCCCCCATTTTTAGCCAGTTCAAAAACAAAGCAGTTTAATGATATATGCCACGGACTAGATGGGCCACCAGTTCGACTGATTCAACAGGCTGGTCTTGTCCAACTTTTTAAACACTGCATTAACTTGGCTAAGAAAACAATTGCTAGATATCAACATACTTGTAGCACATAGGACGAGGGCATCGTTCATCTTCACATTTGTATATCTTTGCATTTGCATATCCAAGCTTGATAGTAATATTTCTCTCCAACTCATTCTTGAAACGAACAGTCTGCAGAAAAGGCACAAAGCATAGAAAGCAAAATGATTTAAATTTACTAGACTCCAAAATTAAAGGTTATTGTAGTCACTGTTCAAAAAGGCAAAAATCTTAAGTGAACTCTATAAAGGTAAGTTATCATATCCTAGTTCAATATCACTCATTAAAAATAACTGAACTCACCTGAACCCCAGATATTGCTTTCACAACTGTTGACTTTCCATGTGCGACATGCCCTATGGTGCCTGATAAATTGAAATCCAAATCAAAAGATTGATAAATAAAGTCCCTAGCATAACAACTAGTAGTCATAATAACCATAAGTCCATAACTATTGGCACCGTAATGATACATGCTACAACTAGTTCGATAACAATGGAGTTAAAGCATTACCAATATTTATAGTAGCCTGGCGAGATATGACTTCAGGAGACAGTGGATGCAACTTAGTTACATCCAGTTTACTTAAGTCTTGCTCCATCAAACCTTTTTTCGACATTTTCACTGTTTCCTTTGTCTTTCTGCTTCAATATCAACTGTAAACAGAACATATCCCGAAAAACAAATCATTTCACTTAATGTAGAAGAAAAGGAATAGCCAAATATTGGAATCTAGCAATTAAGCAATCCTAAGAAATCAAATCAAAATCCAATGTTACAGAACAAAAACTTTAAAAAGTTCAGTTTTCCTACAACCTTCAAAGCACAAACACAATATGAAGCAGAGTTCGGTCGAAGGGCCTTTACTCGATGAAGCTTTTAATCTTAATTCTGAGCCTCAAATGACAGTGAGGAAATGTTGGATACAGATAAGTACAATTCTGGAAACGAATAGAACTGTGATTCATTACATTCTGAATTCACTGCCCAAAAACCCTATACCCAATAAACCCTGATTAATTAAGTTCCTACTTCCTAGCCCAAAACCCTAAATCCAATTAACCCCTAGCTCAAAATTTCAAATCCTTAAGCATCGATCTTCAAACTCAAAATAAGCATAACTTATCCAGAAACATAACAAAAAAAAAAAGGAAAAATGAGAGAGCCAACAACAAAATTTGAAGAACAGGCAAGCAAAAACAGCTCACAGCAACAAAAAATAAATATTAAAACTCAAAAAAATACGAGAAGAAGCATGAAACAATTAAAGGAACCTGATTAAAAGAAAGAGTTGCTTGAGACTGATTTGATTTGTTTGCCTGAAGAAAGAAGAACGCAGCCTTTTTCAGTCCTAGGGATGGTGAGATTTAAGCCTAAAAAACTGAGCTTTTTAACAATGGTGCTTTCTTTTGTCAATCGAATCAAAGATCCAGTATTCTTTGGGTTGGATTTGGGCTTTTTTTCTGGGTTGGGAAACACCATCTTAATCAATTATTATAATTTTAAATGGTTAAACTACAAAATGGTACCTAAACTATATTATTTTTCTCAAATTAGCACCTAAATTTTTTTTGTCACAAGTAATACCTAAAATATATTTCATTACCTAAAGTGATACCTAAATTATACTCCATTACCCAAATTATTCCAACCGATAAAAAATCTCTTAATCAATTATTATGTGACATGCGACAAATTTTTACTCAAAAAATCTCCCAAAAATTAAATATCATTTCCTTACTCTATATTTGGAAAAATATTTATTAAAAAAAAAAAGAAAGGAAAGGAAAGGAAATAAATGAAGGTTAAAAAATGATATTATATATGTTTATTTTATTTGAATAAATAAAATTAATAAAAGAACCAAAATAAATAAATATTTACAACTTTTGTTGGATTAAATTATAGAAAATAAAAAAATAATTGATTATAATATTTTTTTCCTATGTCTTTGTAAATAAATTAAAAATGTAACTTTATAACTTCGCTTTCTTTTCCTTTAACTTCTCCCCTAAATTGGAATATTTTAAAATTAAGGGTGGGTTTGGATAGACGGTGAGATGTGGTGCGTTTAACTTAGTTTTTATCTTACGCTATAGTATTTAATTTCACCGTCGTCGCTATTTTTACTCTAATCGCAGCTAAACACACCGTCCATTCAAATCTACCCTAAATAACTCAAGAAAAGGCAATGGAAATTCGAACTTCCTTTTATTTTTCCCTTGCTCATAAAAGAAACTATCCAAATAAGGGAAAAGATGTTATTTTCATTTCCTTTCCCTAATTCCAATGCGATCCAAACATGGTGTTAAGGTTTTTTTTTTTTTAACTTATAAACATATTTAAGTACACCAGAAAATTTAAAGACCCATTAAAAGATTTATTTAAATCTAGATTTCGATGACAAAATTTAAATTTTTTTTTCGCTCCAATTCAGAGCTCATGTATTATTTTTCTTAAAAATAACTTTTTTCGTTCTTTCTTATATACTTTACATAAATTAATTAATGCCAAGTCAACCTTTACGATGAAGAAACCCAAAAAAATCCAAATATTGAAAAAAAGTTGAGTAAAAAAAATGGTAATAGGATTGCAATAAAAGGCTATCTAACAGTTAAAAAAAAGTGCATTGAAATAGAAAAAAAAAACAATTGTGATAAAAAGAGTGTAAAAACAAAAAATTTTAATTTAATTATTTTTTATAATTTAATTTAAAAGTGCATATATCATAAAATGATTGACTAAAGGTTTATTTGAAATGACGAGGAATAATTTAAGTAACAAAATTAATATAGGTATCACTTGTTACCAAAAAATTATATAAATATTAACTTGGGAAAAAAATATAGTATCATTTTGTGATTTAAGTCATTTTATATTAAACCGTATATTACAAATATCATATTTTAAAATTAATTAAAAAATATGCAAGTGCTACATGGGTATATAAATATATAGTACTATCTAATATAGTTTTTCTAATACAGTATTAGGGTGGGAGATGGGGTCATGGTATAATATAATTTATTACGAGAAAATATTTGGTACATTATCAGTGGAGTTTTTAGACTCTACAAATAGGGTTAGGAGATTAATAAGTGTATTATAAGGATATAATAAAATATTAAAAAAAAGAGATACATTGTAAATTTTTAAAACTACTTGTGAAATAAAAAAGATACACTACTAATGTATCGAATACTAACTCATTTATTATATCAAATATATATATATATTGAACACAACATCAACAAAAACAAAATAAGGTATAATATGAATACATAAATTAACAAATTAGATTTTAAGTTTTGTAAGGCTTAAGTATTAAAAAAGCTTTTAGAAAATAATGAAAATTAATTCAAAAATCAATTAAGTCCCTCGTTGAAAGTGTAATTATTTGAGCCATTAATCAAAAGTTAGTAATCAATTAAGCCTTTCGAATATGGTTTTTCATTGAAGTTATTAACGGACGTGTTAAGTGTTAATGTGGTAGATAACGTGAAATCTGACATAGAAAATTAAATGACATGGTGGTTAATATGGCATCTAGCATGATGGGAAAATACTGATGTGAAGGGGTTAATTACTTTTTTTAATTATTTTACGAGGGCTTGTTTGATTTTCTTTAATTATTTTAGGAGGGCTTAAATGAATTTTAAGGATTATATAAAAATTTTAAAAAATTTATTTTAAAAAAATTGTATTTTTTAAATTAACATTTAATATTATTTAATAACTTATATTTTTTATAATTTTCTTTATAACATTCTAGTAATTCTAACCGTTTTAAATTTTTTTAATAAAGATTACTATTATTTTTATTTTCCTACGCATGCTAGCCTACATTATACTTTAACCCATGCATTCTTTATCAATAGAATCATTACTCAAAATTCACTTGAAAGCCACCAAACACTAAATCTATTGTCTTTGAACTCAACACCCCATACATGTCTAATTACCATTTTTACAAAAAAAAAAAATACTTTTAATAAGTTTTTATAACAATTTTATAGATTTTTATCATTTTAATTATTTTATATAATCTTCTAAATTTTTTATAATATCTATTTAATATTTTCATAAGATCTTAATAATATTTTATAATATTTAATAGTTTTTATAATGTTTTAAAGTTTTATGATATAATAAGCTCAGTTGATTGTTGCTTGATGCTACTAATACTAAGGTTGCAGGTTCAAAACCTGTAGGCCAAATAAAATTTTATGATATTTAATTAATTTTATAGATTTTCTATAAATTTTAATTTTTTTATAATATTTTAATTATTTTTAGACTTAAATAATTATAAAATCAATTAAACCCTCATAAAATAATTAAAAATCAATTAAGCCTTACACATCAACATTTTTCCACGTCAAGTGTCACATCAATTATCATCTCATTAAAATTTTTATGTTAGATGCCATGCCATACGCTACACCACCTACTATATCAGTCGTTAACAGTCTATTAAAGGCTTTAACGGAAAACTATATTTAAGGAGCTTAATTGATTATATATTTCAATGAGGGACTCAATTAATATTTAAATTATTTCGTGAGGCTTTTTTTTGTTACTTAAATCATTTTAAATTATATATAAAATTTAAAATGTTGTTGAATTAATTTTTAAAGATATGGTATTTAAAGAAATTTAATGATGCTCTCGTATGCCCTAATAGGGTGGGAGATTAGGATGTCTCGTTGATTTTTATTTTGATAATATGTCAAGTTGTATGCCCTAACAGGATGGGTGATTAGGATGTCTCGTTGATTTTTATTTTGATAATATGTCAAACCATAAGACCAGAAAAAAAAAAGACTCATCCTAAAGCTAAAGCAAGTAAACAAATTATGAAACATGTAGTGGCTTTGATTTGACTATTAGGTCATTTAAATATGTATAAGTGTGTAGATGCATTCGATTTGGAAGCAATTTTCAACCTGATTTATCTATAGTATTCATTATGATTATGTATTACTCCTTCTACTTGTTTAATTTCTTCATTAGCGAGCAGGGTAGTGTATTGTATCCAACAATATACTAACTTCGGGTTAATGGTAACTAATTCCTTTATTTGACTTAAAAAAAGAAATATTTTAGCCCCACATATGCAAACGCCTTTGGCCACTTGTTTGTATCTTGTAGAGCTTGATTACACACAGCTGAAGAAACCAGCTTAATCACTAGAGTTGGCAATCCTTCAAGCTGCCACTACCAAGATTTGTTGCCTCCTTCACAAAAACTACAACTTGGAGCTAAAATCTTTTAGAATCTTGTAAGGAAGGCTTCTCCCAAAATATTGAGAAAAGGCAAATACTTACTTCTTTGTGTTGAGATCCAACAGCTGCATTGCAACCAAGTTTTCCTCTCTTTTTATCCAGGAAAGCAGAATAAAAGAATGCTCCATGCCCATGCCATGTAAAGTACTGACTTGTGTTCTTTTAGCAAAGTTGGTATCAACAAAGTCGAAACACTGATTCCAAGAGTCTGATAAACGAACCCCTTAGCAGCAAAAATAACACTCGCTGGGTTGAAAACTTCTCTCTCAATTACGATGAATCTATAGTGACTAGAAGGTTTTCAAAATCTCAAGAAAAGAGCTATGTTCAGGCAAAGTTTTCTTTACCATAATGAAGTTTCTCCCATCGATTAGATTGATGTTATTAGACATAAATTCAGATCTGCTCCCAAACCACAATTTTGCATCTTATTCTGAGTTCTCTCTAGAATAGATTGGAAGAAATGGAATCTTTTAGAAGATGCTTCAGCTCAGTATCTACCAGTAGCAATTTTAATATGCAAGATTTCCTTGAACATCTCTTTGAAACGAGGATGACGATTTGGGCTAATTAGGAACTCTGACTTAACAAGATTAATAAGATGACTGGAGAATTCACTCTTAACACTAAACAGCTTCACATTCTTGCAAATTGGCTCTGAAGAAAAGATAACTATCATTTGCGAAGAAGAAACGGAAAATAGGAATATTATTTCAGCTGAGTTTCAAGCCCTCAGTTTTCTGCAGAGCATCGAAAGCACATTATGACGGATAAAAGATCTTTTGTCTTAGTCCTCGTTGAGGCTTAAAAGAGCTTGTCATGTTCCCATTGACAAGAAATTTAAAAAAACATAAAAAAAAAACTGCTGTAGGTTTCCTTGCATTATATTTAAAAAAAAAAAACCCTTAAAATGGCTCTAAACAATGCCATGTTTATCAATTAAACTTGAAATTCAATTTAGTTCTTGTAAAGGAAGCGACGTTTATGGTAGAATCCGGTTTCCAACCATATAATGGCTCTAAATTCTTTAATCTATCAATAAAAAAATATTAATTCAAACAATCATGTTATCAGGATTTTCTTTTATCTATGATAAAAGCTTCAAGAAATTGAGAAAATAAATGAATTGCGCTTATCCATGCTAAGCTGGTAAACTTCTAGGTTTTCAACATAAAAAGTATCAATATATAAATTGGGTTATGTAGTTTGATAATATTTCAAGCCCCAAATGACAAAATTCAATCATTATTTTATCTTATTTCATGCATCAAATATGAGTTCTTCGAGAAAAATAAAAAGTCCGAGAAATAGATTTTATCCCAATAAAAAATTACAGTATCATATATCCTAGAAAAAGCTCCATGTTTTCAGCAAGGAACAATCAAATTCTCTATCAAACAATGTTTTCTTCTCCAGCTCACAAAAATAGTACCAAGATATTGTCTACCTTCCCCCATTTTCAACAACAAAAAATTTGATTCTTCTGCCTTTTTTTTTTCTTATAGATGTTTTTGCTTTCTGTTTACCTGTTTATCTGTTCTTAAACAGGGCAGGGTGGGACTTCAATGGTTGTTCCAGCTTGGATTTGGCCCCATCCGATTAGACGCCAATGCTTCTCAACACGCCGACTAAGTGCAATTTTCTCTCCCTTGCTGGTGCATACAGGGGACGTGAGTTGCAGCTTTGCCAAATCATTCTTTACAGCTAAGACTCGAGCACCGGTCGACATAGACCCAATATTCAACATTAGGATCTCTCCCTTGGCCAACTTTGACACTTTTCCTTGCCTCTCTGAACCCTTTGTCCTAACACCAAGAAGCCTTCGGAGAAGGAAGAAATTTACCTACACAAATAGAAAAGATGCACCGAGCAAGAAAATGCCAGCAGTTAGCATTTTTCATAGTTTTTTCTGATGTAACAACCTACAATACTTGGACTCAGATGTAAGGGCCAGATTCGAGTTTGTGTCTGATTCAAGAATTTTTTTTTTTTTTTTATAGCTTTTCTATACATTTGGAGAGCCATAACCCTACACATCATTAAGAAAAATGAAGAGTTTGGGTAATATCTTGCTAAAGAAACTTAGCATATACCTCGAGCTCGACATACACTTCTGGGAGTGACCCAACCTCTCCAAGAACTTGACCCACCAACCTATCTGCACGAGTTAAAGTCGGGTCCATAGTTGTTCCAACACCAATTAGACCTCCTGGAACGGCATATTGTAGCTCATTTTGTTCAGCATACAATGAGACTATTCTCGAACATATGGGTGTGCATTTTATGTTTCCACTTTCATCCTTGACAACAATCCCAGGACGAACTTCAATAAATTGGTTCACCTTCAAAACACCCTGAAATAAACAAGTATTAACAAAATAGTCATGAATACAAAACCAAAGCTACAGAAGCTCAATCTAAATTCACTCTAGCCTCATTTTGGTAGAAGTCGATATAGACAAGAATAAAACAAGAAAAGAATATGGTAAGGACCCGGCATGTGGTAAGTCAAAATGTGCATCAACCGTACCATTCATCTCCAAATAAAGATTGTAAACTACATTCCAAAGAAATGCATACCCTGAGTATACTTCCACCAGCAACACCACCTTTAATCTCATCAACCTCAAACCCTGGCTTATTGACATCAAATGATCGGATTACAATCATGTTAGGGGGTGAGACAAAGTTCCTCTCGGGAATAGGGATCTTCTTCACAATGTACTCGCACACAACATCAATATTATATTTTAGTTGTGCAGAGATTGGTACCACTGGTGCACCATCAGCAACAGTACCCTGCAATGAATTATTTTGAGCAAAAGTTTCAGAAGAAAATCAATACTGAAATATCCATCTGTTTTCCATGAAAAAGAAAAAGTAACCTGAATAAATTTCTGAATTGCTTCATGCTGATTGATGGCAACATTCTCTTGAATAAGATCAACCTTGTTTTGAAGAATAATAATATGCTGTAGTCGCATGATTTCAACAGCAGCCAGATGCTCAGAAGTTTGTGGTTGTGGACAGCTTTCGTTGGCAGCTATAAGAAGTAATGCACCATCCATGATTGCTGCTCCATTAAGCATAGTAGCCATGAGAATATCGTGACCCTGATGGAAAAATTGAAGATAAAAAATAAATCCACCTAAGAAAAAGTAAAAGACTTGCATAAATCTTAAAAGAAATAAGCTAAAATCCCTTTTATAGCACTGAAACAAGAGTGACAGTCTGATAGATCAAACAAGAGAACTGGAAAACTTAAAACTATCCCTAAAGTGTAGCACTTAGGGCCTTACTGGGCAATCGACAAAAGATACATGTCTCAGCAACTTCATCCTACAGTTTTCAAAGCCAGGGACATCACAAAGAGGACTATCCTCCTTTCCGCTTCCATATGCCCTGCAAAAAGGTTCACAGTTGTAATTGTTATTAAATACTCATAAAGTCAATATTTAAGAAACCAGGTGGAGGTCAAACCAGTGAGGCCTCCAGTTACCGGTTGAACTGGTTTGGTTGTAATAAAAAGAAATTTTAAATATTAAATGCAATAAGTATTAAACAAAAATATGTATTTGGTTAAATGGTACAAACTTTGACATTAATTAAAGAGGTTAAAGGATAAAATCTAATCACATATAATAAATTTTTTTATTAAGAAATTTAAAAAAATAGGTATAAAATAAGTTTTTTGGGGATTTTATTGGTCTTTTTGCTGTTTTTAGCAGTTCAAAAATAAGGGGATTTAATGATATATGCCGAACCAGATGGGCCACTGGTTCCCAGTTTGACTGATTCAACAGGCCGGTCTTGTCCAATTTTTTTAACACTATATTAAGTTGACGAAGAAAACAATTGCTAGTTATCAACCTACTTGTAGCACATAGGACGAGGGCATCGTTCATCTTCACATTTGTATATCTTTGCATTTGCATATCCAAGCTTGATAGTAATATTCCTCTCCAACTCATTCTTAAAACGAACAGTCTGCAGAAAAGGCACAAAGCAAAGTGTTTTACATATACTAAACTCAAAAATTCAAGGTAATAGAAGTCACTGTTCAAAAAGGCAAAAAAAAAAAAAATAGTGAACTCTTGAAAGGTAAGTTATATCCTAGTTCAACATCTTTGGTTAAAAGTAACTAAAATCACCTGAACCCCAGATATTGCTTTCACTACTGTTGACTTCCCATGTGCGACATGCCCTATGGTGCCTGATAAATTGAAATCCAAGTCAAAAGATTGATCAAAGAAGTCCCCAGAATAATGACTAGAAGTCAAAATTACCATAACTATTGGCACCGTAATGATACATGCAACAAGTAGTTCAATCACAATGGAGTTAAAACATTACCGATATTTATGGTAGCCTGGCGAGATATGACTTCAGGAGACAGCGGATGCAACTTAGTCACATCCAGTTTACTTAAGTCTTGCTCCATCAAACCTTTTTTCGACATTTTCGCTGCTCCCTTTGTCTTTCTGCTTCAATATAAACTGTAAACAGAACATATCCCGAAAAACAAAATCATTCACTTAAGGTAGAAGAAAAAAAAAGCCAAATATAGGAATCTAGCAATTAAGCAATCCTAAGAAA
This sequence comes from Gossypium australe, assembly GCA_005393395.2. Taxonomy (NCBI): domain Eukaryota; kingdom Viridiplantae; phylum Streptophyta; class Magnoliopsida; order Malvales; family Malvaceae; genus Gossypium; species Gossypium australe. The sequence continues at coordinate 35,980,904 of CM016622.1, forward strand.
TAAAATCAAAATTCAATGTCACAGAACCAAAACCTTAAAAAGCTCAGTTTTCATACAACCTACAAAGCACAAACACAACACGAAGCAGAATCTGGCCTAAGGACCTTCACCTGATGAAACTTTTAATCTGAGCCTCAAATGACGGTGAGGAAATGTCGGATTTGAAAGATAAGTACAATTTTGGAAACGAATAGAACTGTGATTCATTACGTTCTCAATAAACTGTCCAAAACCCTAAATCCAATAAACCCTGATTAATTAAGTTCCTAATTCACAGCCCAAACGCCAAATCCAATAAACCCCCAAGCTCAAAATTTCAAATCCTTAAGCATCGACCTTTAAACTCAAAATAAGCATTAATTATCCCAAAAACAGAACAAAAATGGAGAAATGAGAAAGCCAGCAACGAATTTGAAGAACAGACAGGCAAAAACAGCTAACAGCAACGGAACATAAATATTAAACTCATAAAAAATTACAAAAAAAAAAGGCAAGAGAAGAAGCATGAAACAATCAAAGGAACCTGATTAAAAGAGAGAGTTGCTTGAGACTGGTTTAATTAGTTTGCCTGCAGAAAGAAGAACGCAGCCTTTTTCAGTCGCTAGGGATAGTTGGATTTAAGCCTAAAAAACTGAGCTTTCAACAATGGTGGTTTTTTTTGTCAACCCAATCCAATCCAGATACAGTATTCTTTGGGTTGTCTTTGGGCTTTGTTTGTTGAAGGATACTGAGCCTATCACACTCTTTGCATCTTTATACTCCACCTTAAATCAATTGTTGGGAAAAATTATGTAATAAATTTTAAAAAATATTTTATATAAAATTTAAATAACAGTTCGGTTTAAAATAATGTTAAGACATTATAGGTTATTATATTTTAATTTTAAATTCTATTATTTTAGATTTTATATAAAAATATCAAATAATTAAGTCATTATTTCGAATCTAAATTTACAATTCCTTTCATTTTAAGACTTGCATTCCTTTTTTTTCAATTTAAATATTTAACTTGACTTTTGTTAAAAAAATTAATTTCTATAATAACACCATTAATTTTTTAATACAACGAACCATGATTTGACACGTGGCTTTTATAATATAATTAAAATATATTTTAATTAAATAAAAATTTTAAAGCCCCATAAAATACATATAAATTAACCAACATTTACTGTGCCCTTTGAATTTGCAGACTATACCCCTCAATCATCAATCAAATATCGGGCCACTCCACTTACTCAAGTTTCTGACGTTTTTGCTTCTTCTTGATTTCGCTTCGTGTGTCTGCCTAATTCTTTTGAATTTTATGGCAGTTACGGTGGAGATGGGGTGTTTTGGTGGTGTAGAAGTTTGTTTCTGTTTTGATTTTCCTTCTTTATCTTTGCCGATTGGTGTTGATGCTGTTGTTTTGTTCGTTTATTACGTCATTTTTTATCTTTCTCGCTGGCAATCGGTGCTGCTGATTTGACGCGAGGGTCTTGTCAATCTCAGCCGCTGGGAAGGTGATCAATTGCTCCTCGGGCCTGGTGGCGCTCTGCATGGTTCTTTATTCTTTCTTACTGTTTCCGTATTTTATTACTTGTTTTCTTGGATATGTTTACGTACGTTTCTGCATGGTGTTTTTTTGGGAAATTCGGTCTTTCTCGGTGGGACCCATGGTAGCTTAAAGAATTATTTCTCCGGACTGATTTTCTACGTGTTTTGCATGTTTTTGATTTTTTCTACTTTCTTTTGTTTCTTTTTGCCTGCTAACTTTTTGCTTTTCGCGTATTCCATTGTTCTTATGTTCTCGTCTTTCTTTTTCATTCGATGAGGGTTTGAGTCTTGTTCGTCTCTGCATGGTAGTTTTCACGGAGCATGTTTTCCATTATTGGCAGTCTTGTCCTTATCTTGTCTTCTCATCGTGTTTATTAGCAGGGTTTTCGCCGCTTCTCTCTAGGTTTTTAAAGCATGTATATTATGTTGTTTTATATGCTTTAATTGTTTTACTAAGTTTTTTCCTTTCTCTCTTTTCTGGTTTATGTTTGTTCTTTAGTGGTGCCGCTTTGTTTTTTTCTTGTTTTCTTTTGTTTCTATGATCTCTTTCTTGTTTTGGGGGGCAGGAGCTTTTAATTGGATGTTGAGATTCCGGGAAAATTTAGGAAGTAGTATTTTTCCTTTCTTGGACTACCATCGTGTTCGTGTTTCCTCTTTGCCGTGTTTTTTTCTTTCTTGCAGACCTCTTCTTCTGGGAAGTTGCATGATTCTAGGAGAAGCGTGTACTGTTTCCCTTTCATTTACTGTCGACATCTCGGAGGTGCAGTGGGAGTTGTTAAGGGTTTAGCTGTCTCTTTGCTTCGGCGTGCTTTGCGTCTGGTCGGTTTTTTCTGTGTTTTGTGCACTCCATTATGAAGTTAATGTGCTGGAACTGCCGTGGAATGGGAAAGCCCGCGAAATTTAGGGAGCTTAAGCAACTCCTCGCTGCTAACAACCCTGATATCATCTTCCTTAGTGAAACTAAAATGAATGGGAATGCTTTTCAAAGGGTTAAGAATAAATGTAGGCTGCAGAATGGATTAACTGTGAATTCAGAGGGTCAGAGTGGGGTCCTGGCGCTGTTGTGGAGAGAAGGGATGGACGTCTCCATTCAAGGTTATTCCAAACACCACATCGACTCCATTGTTAAATTGGAGAACAATAAAAACGTGAGGGTTACGGGCTTTTATGGGCATGCTAATCTGAACCTTAGAAGTAGCTCTTGGGATATTTTGCGTAGGGTTGGGGACTCGGTTAGGGAAGATTGGGTTGTGGGGGGGGATTTCAACGCGATTCTGAATGATGCTGAGAAAGAAGGAGGACGCAGGGGGGTGAGGGCGCAAATGAATAAGTTTAAAGATGTTATGGATGACCTGGCGTTGGTTGATATTAAACCCGACAGCGGTTGGTTTACGTGGGTCAATAACAGGAGTGGGGGCGGGCTGATAAAGGAAAGGATCGATAGGTTCCTTAGCTCAGTTTCATTGGTGGAAAACTTCCCCTTCATGGCTACAAGGGTGGTGAGGCAAACCCAATCCGATTATGATGCGATTCTCTTTGACTTATGGGGACGTAAACTCAAAGATTACCCTAATGACAATAGACTGTGCTTCAAATACGATTTGTGTTGGGCTGGTGATAGAGAAGCAAAAAATATTATTGGCAACGCGTGGAACAGGGCTGATGTTGATTATGGGGACAAGCTCGAAAGGGTGAGGATGGTTCTTGGCCCTTGGCAACGTAAGAAATATGGAAATATGAAGTGGGAGATGCGGAGGCTGGAGAAAAATATTGACCAAATCATTGATTCGACTAATGGAGGGACAGTGTGAAGCAATTAGAAGAATCTAGAAAGAGGCTTGATTTTCTCTACGTTAGGGAAGAAAGCTACTGGGCTCAAAGGTCTCGATCAAAATGGCTTAGGGAGGGGGATTGGAATACTAGGTATTTCCATGCAAGAGTTACTGGACGTTTAAAGAAGAATAACATAGAGAAGCTCAAAGACACGAATGGAAATTGGGTGACTAACAGCATGGAAATAAGTCAGGTGGCAAAAAACTATTTTTGGAGATTGTTCAGGTCAAATGGTCAAAGGGTTGATATACAGGAAATGGGGTACACTCAAGAGTGTGTGTCCAGGGAGATAAACGAATGGCTTACTAGGGACTATACGGAGAATGAGATCCTTCAGGCCATTAAGCAGATGGATCCTAATAAAGCTCCTGGCATTGACGGCTTCTCAGGAAATTTTATCAAACATAATTGGGAGACTGTGGGACGCGACATTATTAATTTCTGCCTGGATGTCCTAAAAGGGAACAAAAATATTTCTAATCTCAATGAAATTATAATCATTTTAATTACTAAAATTAGAGATCCTTGTGAGTTGTCTAACTTCCGCCCTATTAGCTTATGCAGGTTTATCTACAAGATCATAGCAAAGGTTTATGCCAACCGGCTTAAAGTTGTGCTCCCCAGCTGTATTAACCAAAACCAAAGCGCTTTCGTGCCGGGTAGGATGATTCATAATAATATTCTGATAGCACACGAGCTCCTACACTACCTTCAAAGCTCTAAAAAGGGACCTAATAAAGGGTTCGTTGTCAAGATCGACATGAGCAAAGCGTATGACCGCGTGGAGTGGGTCTTCATTGAAAATATTATGATGAAGATGGGCTTTGATGTGAAGTGGATCTACAAAATAATGGATTGTGTTCATTCGGTTAAATATAGAGTTAAATGCAATAATTTTCTTTCCGATATTATTATCCCCGAGAGGGGTCTTCGTCTAGGGGATCCCCTTTCACCTTATTTGTTCTTGTTCTGCATGGAAGCATTCTCGAGAATGCTTATCCAAGCTCAGGAAAATAACACCTTAAGAGGAATCCGGGCTAGCTTATATGGTCCTAGGATTAATCATTTATTCTTTGCCGATGATGCACTTTTATTTGTACGAAATAAAAGGAGTGATGTTGAATTACTGGTCAATATTCTTAATTCGTTCTCTAGCGTGTCAGGACAAGAGATAAACCTTGAAAAGTCAATGATTCTTTTCAGCCCCAACACTCCTAGAGCTCAAAGAAACAATTTCAGCGATCTGTTAGGCATGACGGTGGTGGAGAGTCTGAACAACTACCTTGGCCTTCCCATCCCAATTAGTAAGAAAAAAACAGCGGCTTTCAAAGATATTAATAACAGATTGTCTTGCAGGATCACCAGCTGGACCAAGAGACTGCTCTCATTCGGTGGCAAAGAGGTCTTTATCAAAGCAGTCCTCCAATCGATACCAACGTACGCGCTGTCGATTTTCTGAGCTCCCAAAGGAGTGATCGAGGACATCCAAGCTAAACTAAGCAAAACATGGTGGGTGGGAAAAGACAAAAGTAGACACTGGACGATGTTCCCCTGGAAGACTCTGCGCAAACTGAAGGGAATGAGAGGTCTTGGAATGATGGTGTGTGATCGATTTTTCAACCTGGCTCTGCTGGGGCGCCCAGTATGGAGGCTTATAAACAACAAAGAGTCTCTTTGTTTTAAAGTTCTGTCATTGAAATATTTCCCGGATGGCAATATTTTTAAAGCCAAGAAAGTTGACAAAGCATCCTTCACCTGGTCAAGTATAGCGACAGCAGCAGAGGCTCTCAAAGACGGTTTTGGGTGGCAGGTAGGGAATGGCGATATGATAAACATTCGAACGGATAACTGGGGAATGGAGGGCCTCAATAGAGATGCTATTAAAGAGGAAAGTCTCAACCCAAGCGAAACAAGTGTAAAAGATCTATGGTTTGCGGAGAGGAGATGCCGGGATGTTAATAAAGTCAAAAAGGTGTTTGGCCAGGACTGGGGTGAGAAGATTCTTAACGTACCTATCGGGGACGAGGGATAGGGGGATAAAATGGTTTGGCTTCATAACCCCCACGGGTGCTATACTACTAAGTCGGCTTACTCATGGCTGCTTTTGAAAGAGATGGGGTACGGTCCTCATAGATTATATTGGAGAGCCATTTGGAAACTCAATACCCTTCCTAAAATCCGGGTGTTCTCCTGGCGAGTGGGTCATGAAATCCTTCCGATGAAGGCTAAGATTGCTTCTATTAGACAGGGGGTGGAAAAAGTTGCCAACAGTGCGGAGCTGAAGCTGAAACCTTGTTACATGCACTGAAAGGTTGCCCAAAGTCACGTGAAGCTCTCTCGATGGGTGGGTGGTCCGAGAGCATGCTGTCGAAGGAATACGATCACTGCATTGACTGGCTTGAAGATTTGATGCGGGTCCTTGACAAGAAAGCCATGGCCGACCTTATGGTTCTATTATGGAATTGCTGGAATAACAGAAATAACTTCATCTTCAGGGGAAAAGAGGAGGAGGCTACGGTTATTTGGGAGAGAGCTAGAGCTCTTAACGAAGACTTTCGCATATGCAACCTGTTAAAGGAACCATTGTCATCTTCGAATATTGAGGCTAAAAAATGGAAGAAACCTCCTAAGGGATGTGTCAAGATCAACTTTGACGCTGCTGTAGAGACAAACAGTACGGGCTTTGGGGTGATTATAAGGGACGATGACGGCTTCGTGTTGGGCGGTGGAGGCGGTTTTAGTGAAACCAGAATGTCGGTGCATGAGGCTGAATGTGTGGCACTTGAGAGGAGCATACAGCTGGCGTTACAGCTGAATATAAAGGGAGACGTCATCTTTGAAACCGATAACGCGGGCTTGGTCAACAAGCTGAGGAACATTCGGTCTGACATTACCATTGTTGGTGCGCGCATCAAAGAATGTATGGCTGTTTTTGAAAGTTTTAAGTCTGCCGATTTAATTTGGACAAATAGGTCGTGTAATAAAGTTGCTGATTTTATTTGTACCAAATTATGTAGTGAGAAAAAAACTTGGTTTTTTTATATGGATTATCCTAAGAAAATCCACAATGCTGTAATTTGTGATGTTAGGTAATAAATTCGTTGACCCTTTGTGGTATTTTTTTGTTCAAAAAAAAAATAACCAATATTTGTGGAGTAGCTATCTCCTTCTTTTTTCTTTCATGTGAACCATGATGAGGATGATTTTTTTCTGAAATACACTAAAAAATCCCTACTCTTCGATTCCTTTAAAAACATATTTTTATTTAATTAAAACATATTTTTATTATACTATAAAAATCATGTGTCAACATGTGTTTCGTTATATTAAAAAAAATTAACATTTTTATCATAGAGCCTAACTTTATTTAATAGAAGTCATGTTAAGAGCTCAAGTTAGAGAGAAAAAAATTCAAATTTTAATGGGAGAAATTGTCAAATACAAACTTTAAATAATGACTTAATCCAATATAAAAAGATAAAAACTCTAATTATTACTTTGTAAGAATAAGAGTTTTTAATAATTTCAGAACTAATAAGAGATATGATCAATGGTTGACATCAACTCAATTAAACACAACATAAATTTACATTTTTCATTAAAATATATATATTTATATTGTGGACTCAAAGTAGGCATATTCAAAAATAGGATTACCTGAACTGAGCATGGTGAATTTTAGGTTAGGTTAAACTTCGTTTGGCTTGAAACTCATAAAATTAACATTTTAGTCATAGCTCGGCTTGAAACACGAGCACATTTAGGTAGAAGATGGTATTAATATTTAGGCTACAATTCTTAATTTATATGTTTTTTTATTTATTTCATATTTATGTTTTAAATTATTTTATATTTATATAACTTTTGATAATTTAATAATTTTTAATTTTCTTAGATTTTATTTTTCTATCGTGTTTGTGTTTCTTTTCCATGTCATGTAGTACTGTGTTTACATAATGTTTTTATCGGTGTCTTGTAATCATATCATGTTCAACATATCTAAACATTATTTAAACATCTATGAACACAGAAGTGGATAAAGCAATTTGTTAGTACCCGTTGCAGCATCAGTTGCAAGTCACTTAGTAACTAGACAGTTGTGCAATTTATCATATATGTTGGCATTTTTTTTACTGAAAAAAATTTTGTTTTAATTCTTACATTTCATTAAGAATTTTGAGCAACAATTATAGAGATTTAATCTTGTTGAATATCAGTCAATCAACAACTTTATTTGAACAATTTATATGTGATTGAGTTACCATATTTGAGGAGATTTAGTTTCTATAGAAATTTAGATGGAGAATATCTCTACTTAATTAATATCATATCTAAGATTAATTGAAGCACAATTCCAATAGCATATCTCATTCACCGTAGCTGAAGATTATAAGTCTGCAATGCCTATTTGAAGAAGACTTGTCTATGTGATTATGTACGAAATAAAAACACTTTTTTTGTTCATCAAGAGGAACTTGTTTTAATACATAACACACGTAAACAAAATTGTTTTCATGATCATTTTGTAGCTATGCTTTCAAGGAGAAGAAAGTTTTAGTGGGAAAAGTGATCTTACTTGATATATAGGTGTGAGTTTGGAACTCGGTGAGTGGGTTGAGCTTAAACCATAATTTGTACTATTGTTTAATTGTAGACTTCTATTTGGATAATGTCCCACAAATATAAGAAAGGGTTTCCAACTCTGTAACCAATTTTTTATGTACATCTCTACTTTTTACTCTTTTAGTTGATACTCTAGTTGCAACTTAACATATAACTGACAAGCAACTCAACACTAATAATTGGTATCAGAGCTAGGCACTTGATGTATTAGGTGAAGATCTGTTGTTTAGTTGATTAAATGTGAAAGGAAGCTCAATTTAAAGGCTCCCTATACTTGATAGTTCCAACTATGCTATTGGAAAGGCAAGATGATGACATTTATCAAGTCTTTGGATAAGTGAGGTTGGAAAGTGATGCTGGCTAGTTAGGAGCCTTCTACTGTTGATGTAAATTACATGGATCATTGAGGATGATAAGTTGATAAATGCACACTTGAAAGCTTTCATGTATTTTCAACGATAAGGACATTTAAGAGTTTAGAAAGAACTCCAAGCACACTACTCCATGAAAAGCTTGAAAAATATTAGAGACAACATGTGAAGGAACTTCCACTACTAAATAATCAAACTTCAAATGTTAACGATCAAGTTTGGAACTCTCAAAGTCAAAATTCTTGATGGTAAATCCTTGTCCAATTTTCATGCAGCATTTCTTGATATTTCTGACCAAGCTTTTGCTCTTGGTGTATCCAAATGATATGCTGGTTAGGAAGATTTTACGATTATTTCTTAAATGTTTTGCGATCAATGTGACTGGTTTAGAAAAGGTCAAAGATATCGATACAATGAAAATCAGTGAACTCATTAGATCTCTACTAACCTTTAAGATTAATTGTTTGCGCCCTGGCATGTGTGCACCAGGGCTATTCATCAACACAAAAATAATTATAATCTAGCAGTGTACTTGCAACATCTCTAACCCGTCTTTGTTGCAAAATTAGGGCTGCAGAGCATTATAGTACAAATCAGAATAATTTACTTCAAAATAGATCAATAATACCATTTGTTATTAATTATCAGAACTCATCACAATCTTAGTAAACATACACATTTGGACCTTAAATCAAGCATTTGAGGCACTAAAAATAGTTCAAGAACAAGCCGGAACTAATTTGAAACAAAAAAAATCAAGAAAAAGTTGAAAATTTTGAAAATAGGGGTCATACAGCCGTGTCCAAGCCCATGTGTTCGCCCATGTGTGTATACGAAGTTGTGTCACATGGTTGTGTCACCAGGCCGTGTAACTCTCTGAGTCTGTGTGGTTCACCTTGCACATAAAAAATTTAAATGACGCACGGCCATGTGGGGTGACTGCGTGTGGCACACGTTAATGTGACAGCTCGTGTTTTAGGCCGTATGTAGCAAAAGTTGCCTCTAAATCAAGTTATTTCAAGTCCAAAACTTGCACACAAAGATTTACCAGTTCAACCATCATTAACATATATAAAACATACCTCAAAACATCTATAAACATGCCAAAATCGCATTCAACCTATTTCTAACCAATATGCCATTTAAACGGCACCTCAATCATTATTCAATTCAATTCATTCAAACATGCATTATAATCTAAACATATATTCCTATGCTCATACCATCATTATACCATTTCTACCACATATGAATGAACAGAAAACACATATTTACAAGGCATCTTAAGATGGTCCAAAGTCACAAACATATACATACATTTACATAGTCATATTAACATATGCATAAGTTTGGTAGCAATCCAAAAAAAGCAACTCAAACATCAAAATACCAAGTGGTAACTAGCCTATACATGCCAAATAACCATATCACAACATATCACACAATCATTTTCTCTCTACTCACATGAGGGCATGCATAGTTACTATCATCTCATATGAATACACTTCATTTATAAGCTTTCATTGGAAGATATGAAAATAAATGAACTTGGCACCATTTTAAAACAAACCAATTACCAAGATCAAGACTACACTTATAACCCTATTACATGTCATTTAGAACCATCAGCCAAAATAACCAAAATTTACCAATATGGATAATTAGATAGTGTGACCATGCTCTGACACAATTTCCAACCGATCAAACTTTCCGATGACTTAAAGAAACAAAGAAAACCAACTAGGTAAGCAATTAATGCTTAGTAAGTTTGTATAACGAACTTAAACTTACCAAATGCATTAGTTAAACAACCATAAATGATTCCATTTAGCCATAGTCCAAATTTCATTCTCCTATATACAACACCTCACAAGATTAGTAGGTGAAGCAACGCACATATAAATTTAACCAAATAAGGCATATAACATCTCAAGCTTTTTAAATTCATCAATCATTTTCATCATATTCTATGTACTTTTATTTTTATTACCTTTCACACCTCAAACTTCATATATCATACATACTATAGCATAGTAAATCATGGCATATACCTAATAAGCATTTAGGTTTTATAAATTATCCATCAAACATATATATATCCATTTCACATTCTACTCATTTGAGTCCACATAGTTTGTAGATAATAAGTAAACATAACATCTATGAAACATAACACATGTTAAGAAATAAATTCCATGCATATTTCATCCGTCACATGGTAAATTCTCATCCTTTTCATTGCATATGTGCATATCCATCTTTCCACTTCATATGAACATTAGTGCATTAAGTTTTTATACATGTCTTTCCATGAACATTTACTTACCCATTGAGCCATCTAGAATTTCATTAGATACTCGAGAATGCTCACACATAGTATGTCTTTTCATATAATCATAATATTTCCTTTTCAATAATGCTCACACTAGCTGTAAAACAGGCCTACTCACATGAGCTGTAGGTCAGAATGTTAGCTACACGATGCTACTCACACGAGCTGTGGGGAATCCGCAACAAATGCAAGACCTCAGCCATCGGTAGAACATTCAAGACCAGTACCCGAAATCGTATAAACCCTAATGACATGTCATTTGTATCCTAATAATTCTTAAGGTTCAAACAGGACTTTTACGTCTTAAATCCTTTACTTCCATTACATTATAACATTTCAGTATATCATCACGATTTTCACATTTCTCAATTACAAGCTTTAAATAAACTAACCTTACAAATCAATCCATACTATCCATTACCAAACAATTTACTATTCACATAATTATTTATAGTAACTCATTTAAAACATCATATAAAAATAATTTAACTCTATACGAACTTATTTATACCAAAACAATGCCCTAATATGATCCAACGACTAATCCATTATTTTGGTTTTTTGGCGATTAGTGTCCGTTTGAGTCGTTTCTTGATCTAGATAAATATTTTTATTCAATTAATCTCGTTCCAGTATTTAAAATATTCAATTTAGCTTATAACCCTTAATAATAGAAATTTATAAAATTACCCTCAAAATTTACCTTTTATGCAATTTAGTCCCTAAACTCGAAACTTGCAATTTCACCATTTTTAATCATAAATCATGCTATCCAATTTTTACCTAATCTTATAACAACCCAAAATTATCAATAGTTTACAATATTTTCCTTAAATTTTATAATTTTCATAAATAAGTCCCTAAACCTTAAAATCATAAAAAATTACTTAACAAAATATGTCTATCTAACAACCAAACTTAACAATCTACCATAAAACTTCATAAACATATCAAATTCATCCATGGCATAATATATGAAATTTAACAATTTTACAATTTGACCCCCTAGTTAGCTAGATTAAGCTAAAACGAGCTCAAAAATATAAAAACTACTAAAAATAGGGCTCGAAAACATACCAAGAATAATATTTATAATCGAAAAATTCTAAACTAGAATCTAATTATAGTTGAAGTCCGAAATAATTGATCGGATAAGAATTAAAAAATAGACTCTAATTGAATTACAATTGGAATCCGAATAGTATCCTGATAAGGATACATTAATTGTCAGCTTCTTGGTGGCTTCCAAGTTGCTTTCGTCAATTGGTGGATGCTATGTTGGTTTTTCCACGTAGCTTCCTTGAACAGTGTGTTGATAAGGATGCTTTTGGGTTTTCCACGTAGCTTCCTTTTCTTGACAAAATTGTTGCCCTCTTGGTTGCTTCCAGGTGGCTTCCTTTTCTGGCAATACATGCTGCTTGCATCATTGCTTGCGTCATCTTTTATGTAGCATTGATGGTTGATTACCTCATTGCTTACATCAATTGGATGCTGACGAGTTGTCATCTTCCAAGTTGTCTTCATCCTTCTTGGATGTTTCTCAGATTCATTTCCTCGATCTCATCAAGGTGTAATGATTCTGGTGACGGTGCTGGTGAGTTCCAACGTTCCCATGTATCTCGGATCTCCGCTGCTAACGGATAATCTTCGATCTCCATTTCCGCTATTTGTTTTAATAACGAAACGACTTCTTCATTGCTTTCTTCCTGGTTTCTTCCAGTGCCATAAGCTAAAATTCTTCTTCCATCGGTCCAAAACATATAAGTGTCTTGGTGGAGAAGGTGACGAGCCATGCTCATGATATCAATTCCAGCTTGGACTTGATATTTGTTGAAATTATTATAACATTCATCAATGATTTTTGACAAATGCTCTTGATTTTCTTTAACTACTGCCAGGGCTTTTCCCGAAAACATAGTATTTATATTCCAAATTTGATAAGGCTGATGAAATTTTTCTTCCTCAGCAATACCAATGAGACTGTTTATCTCAATATGGAAGTAATAGACAAAATCGTCTATGTTTACAAAGTTTGATAGCCGGGATTTGACTATCGCCGGAAAATCTTTTAATAAATCAAAAGAGATGACATAATAGAAAAATTTAATAAAAATCATATTTCTAAAGAAGAAATTTATAAAATATCAAAGTTTAAACTATGGTCAAAAAGACACATAGAAAAAAATTAGTGGCAACACAGTCGCTAAGGATACTAAAGGTGGATTAACAGAAATTCCCTTATTTACTAAAGAAAAAATAAAAAGGATTAGAAGAAACTATCCTCAGGTCAGATATATACATTTAGGAGTTATCATGATAACAATTAGAGCATTATTTAGAAGAGGTCATGATGTTCCTATTTTAGCAGTGTTATTAGATAAAAGATTTGAAAATCCAATAAAAGCACTTATTGGAGGAATTCAATCTAATTTACATACAGGTGTTATAGGATTTAAGGTAAAACCAAATTACTTTATCTCTATAACAGACCCTCTAATAGAAGAGTGTCTATGCCTTAGAATTCAGACAAAAAATTCTGATATTAGTGATTTAGCAGAAGATTTAGCAATCAGCTGGACTTCTATTAATGAATATACTAATACGGCAGAGGTTGAAATAAAAGAAATTAATAATAAAATTATTGAGCTTTTTGAGCCCAATAAATTTACTACAGAAATTCAACCAAAGCTATTACATTTAAAAGATTTATCGATTCCAAAAGACTGGATAATCGATAAAACCAATAATACTAGTACTTCTAAACCAGTAAATACTATTGAATACATGTCATCTGGTGACAAGTTATATTTCAGAAATAATCTGATTACTAATACAGATGATAATTTAGTATTACCTTCTAGTTCTCAACCAGAGGAAGAAGAAGATATAAGTATTTCTACACCAATAGGTATGAAAACAGTTCATATTCCTATTTTTCCTACTACACCAAGTAGAAATTCTAGAAATACTAGAATGGAAGATATAAATTATTCAATTGATAATATTACAAATTTCAATAAATACATTGAAATTACATTACATAATAAAGATTATAAAAAATATTCTTTACATGCTTTATTAGATACAGGAGCTACAACCAGTAGTTGTAAAAAGAATATTCTTCCTAAAGAATATTGGAAACCTGTAAAAAAGATAATAAATATTAGTGGAATAAATGGTAGCAAAACTACTGTTTATTATAAAGCTAAAAATAAACCAATCTACATAAACAATGTTAAATTTATAATTCCAAAATTATTATGTTTACCTGATATGTATGGAGACATATTATTAGGTAATAATTTTCTAAATCAATATTTACCTTTTATTATTAATAAGAAATCGGTTATATTATCTATAGAAAATACTTCTATAGAAACACCATTGGTAAATAATAATAAAATTATTCGCTAATGATTGCTGATTTTCTTAGCAGGCCTTATGGATAGAGGTAAACAACCTCTAAAAGAAAATGATGGATGGAGAACTATCCATAAAAAACCCAACAAGGGAAAATCACCTATAAGTCCTAAACAAGGATTTATGGCTGCACCTGCAAAAATAATTCCTAAACAAGGATTTATGGCTGCACCAACACAGGTACAATTTTATCCTAACCAGGGATATTATTTACCATATCCATTGGTAAACCAACCAATTGGATCACATTCACCAACACAGGTGGATTATTCTCAATTTTCTCAAAAGCCTCCTACCGATTCTGAAATTCTCAAATATGCAGATGCTTTGTTGAAAAAACAACAAAACTCTGAATTCTCGAATCTAAAGGATTTTTATAATCCAGGCTTACCCCCAGAATATTACCATTTCATAAACAAGATATGGAAAAACCATATTTTGGAACAAAGGGCTAGTTTCAGAAAAGCTCTTACCCAATTCTCAGAATTCTTAGTTGAAAAAACAACTCAAGAAAAATCTGAAGAATTATTATTAAAATCTATATTATACAGAGATTGGGATGATGTCCTAATTGAATATATGGATATTAAGGAGATAAACAATCTTCTTGATACATTTCAATATTTTATTGATAAAGGGAGAAACACTCCTATTATTAATAAGATGTTTCGAAAATGTCTATATAACAAATGTAGACAGATTTTACCCTCAGAAATATTTTCGAAAATAAAAGGAGCCATTTGCAAACAGCAAGCTCTATTTTTAGAAACGTTTTCGAAATATTTTTCACAGGCATATGTTTTTACAAATGATATGGGAGAAAAAACTCCTGCTATCAAATTTCGATTAAATCATGAGCCATTTGATATAACCAGTATTGAATGGGGATTTGTTAAAGAAATAACAGTCCAAAATCTCTCTTTTGATTTATTAAAAGATTTTCCGGCGATAGTCAAATCCCGGCTATCAAACTTTGTAAACATAGACGATTTTGTCTATTACTTCCATATTGAGATAAACAGTCTCATTGGTATTGCTGAGGAAGAAAAATTTCATCAACCTTATCAAATTTGGAATATAAATACTATGTTTTCGGGAAAAGCCCCGGCAGTAGTTAAAGAAAATCAAGAGCATTTGTCAAAAATCATTGATGAATGTTATAATAATTTCAACAAATATCAAGTCCAAGCTGGAATTGATCTCATGAGCATGGCTCGTCACCTTCTCCACCAAGACACTTATATGTTTTGGACCGATGGAAGAAGAATTTTAGCTTATGGCACTGGAAGAAACCAGGAAGAAAGCAATGAAGAAGCCGTTTCGTTATTAAAACAAATAGCGGAAATGGAGATCGAAGATTATCCGTAATAATAAAAAACAAAAAACAAAAGTAAAAAGAGAAAAAGATAAAAAACAAGAAAAATATGATTTTGACTCTTATAAAACTTTAATAGAACATTGGAAAAACCAATTTTCTAAAACGGAAGATAATCTTGAAAGAGTTGAATATCTAAAATTAATAGAAGAACTTTATGAAAAACATAAAGATTTGTTTGAAAAATATAATTATCATTATATGTTAGAGTATGATAATAATAATAATAGTAATAATGATACTATTAATAATAATAATGAAAGTGAAAATTATATATTAGAAATAGAAAGTAGTAATTCTGATAATTCAGAAGATAATATTAATGTCACGAGTCATAATTCTGATGAAGAAAACACTTCAACAGAAGAAAATATAGAAATCCCTGAACCTATGAATACTGAACCCACAGATCCAGATGATTATATAATACCTAAACCTTGGGAAATTGATAAAAAAGATCTTTATGGTAAAAGAAAATTAGACTCAGATTTTCAAATAAATGAGGATCACGAAATTGTTGAAAATACAACAAAAATATTAGGTAATAAAATAGAAAATATAGCTACTAATGATATAAAACTGGAAACACCAGGAGAAACTAGTCAACCTACACCTATACCTTATACTGTAGGAGACCTTAATAAAAGAAATGTTGCTCAAGGAGGAATATATTTAGACTTAACAAATATTCCTTTGTCAGATTATGAAAAAATCATAGATGATTGGTTACAATCCATGACTATTGTTGTAAACAACAACAGTACGATATGGTCAAAAGAAAAGTTTTTAAACTATTTTGTTGGAACTTTTCAAGGTGATGTTCTACAATTTCTCAGACGCTGGGAAGAATCTGAGAAAGGAAGAGAACAAAAGGGTCAACTTATTAATCAAATAAGTTCTCCTAAAGACCTATTAAAAGGATTAACCTCAATTCTAAAAATAGAATTTTGTGGTTATACTAATAAAAAAGATCAGGATAGTCAATCCAGCTATACCTTGTCAAAATTAAAATTATGTGATATTAGATATTTAGACGAATTCTCTAAGAAATTTCTACATGAATATCAAAAATTAAAAAACGAAAGTGTAGATTTTTGGAGAAATCAATATTTCCATAAATTACCCCCACCTTGGGATGAAATTTGTATAAACAAATATGCATCTTTCATTATAAAACATAGTAATGATAATAAAGAAATAGGAGATATAGATACAATAGGTAATAGGATTAATTTCGCCAAAGAAAGAATTCTATTACATTGCTTACAGAGTAAAGCGGCTAAACAAGTCAAGAATAAATTAAGTCATAAATATTGTACAAAAATGTTAGAAGGAGAATGGGAATTTGGATGTAATTCCATACGTCCGAAAACCTATAAAAAATATAATAAAAAATATAAATTAGCTAAATGGAAACCAGGAAATAAAAAATATACTAATAATAAAAAGAAAAAATTTGTTAGAAGAAAAACTTCTAAAAATACTAAAAAACAAATTTGCAAATGTTTTATTTGTGATGAAGAAGGTCATCTAGCAACAAGTTGTCCTAACAAAGGTAAGAATGCTAGAAAAATGATTAAAAATCTTGAAGAACAAGATTTAGAAATATGTTTTAGTGAGGAAACAAATCCTACTGAAATAATATATGAGTTATTATCAGAAATAGAGTCTGATACAGACTCTGATGAATATATTTTTATGATAGGTAATAGTTCTAATAATAAGTTAGAAGAAATTCCTAATTCTGAACAACAGAATATTAAATTAGGAAGTTTAATTGGAGAAGAAACAGATCTTTCCGATGACATAATAAAAAAAATTAATAAAAATCATATTTCTAAAGAAGAAATTTATAAAATATCGAAGTTTAAACTATGGTCAAAAAGACACATAGAAAAAATTTGTAACACCCCAAACCCGGACAAGACACCACGTCCGAATCTGGTATGTTACGGGGAAAAACGTTTTTGAGAGGTTAGATTTTTCGTTTGAAAGCTGGGTGAAAACATAGTGTATTTGAAGAAAATTTGAGTAGACTTGTTTGAAATCGGATGGTGTATTTGAAACCCAGAAATTTTGAAAACTTAACCAACATGTGTAGTTAAAAGCGAGTTGATATCTTTTAATGATTCAAGCAGTTCCTTAATGTTACTTAAAACATTTTTTTTTTGACTTAGTAGAAAATCGAGTTTGATTTGAAAATCATTTGAGTTTCTTATGCAAAGTCGTAGTGTGATACCCGATGGTATAGTTGAAAACACATTGCGTTATAATTTTGAAACCATTGTCTTTCCAAATTTTAGTAAAATTCATACCAACTTATTTTGTTAAAGCATATTAAATTTCTACTTTAAAACATAAACATCATAAAACATAATTTAAAGGCCTTTTACAATCCAAAATAAAACCCAAATAAAAGTAAATAAACTAAAGTACCCAAGTTATAAAGTCTGAGTAAAACTTTATTAAGCATGGCATGAGCACCCCGAGTCCATCCCGGCTCCATGTCCGCGTCTAAGTGTCACCTGAAATGTCAAAGGAGAGGGTGAGTCACAAGACTCAGTGCATAAATCCCGCTCCCGATAAAACAACATGCTAACACACATCATACATAGCAGCATAATTAATGCAACCCGATCCTAACCATCCGTATCGCCTCTTCTACCCCGTGTGGTACCAAACCACTGGTGGTGCCAAACCACTGGTGACCCAAAGTCACGATATCCATAAGTGTGGTGCCAAACCACTGGTGACCCAAAGTCACAAATAATCCAATGATGGGGCCAACCCATCGCGTGATACCAAATCACTAGCGACAATCCCGTATCTCTCAAGTGGGGCAAACCCACGGTGGTGTCAAACCACAGGGACGAGTCGCAATGAGGTGCCAAACCTCTGGTGTCCCAAAGACACAGTGTGATACCAAATCACTGGTGACCGTAGTCACGATAATCGAGTGATGGGGCCAACCCATCGTGTGATACCAAATCACTGGCGTCAATCCCGTATTCAACTGTGGGGCCAACCCACCGTGGTACTAAGCCACTGGGACGAGACGCTGAGGTGCCAAACCTCTGGTGACCCAAAGTCACAAAATATCACTGTGGTACCAAACCACTGGAGGTGCCAAACCTCTGGTGTCCCAAAGACACAGTGTCCCAAAGACACGGATATCATCATTCTCCCTCCACTCATATCACCCATCATCATGCCATACTCATGTGATCATGCATATCATACAAGTCATACATATCATGCTAATACGTTTAACATCATATCCCATATCATACATCCATAATCATGGTACCATAAAGATCATCAGTAAGCTCGTAATATTACTGACTTACCCGAGTCCAAGATCATACCCAATAGGGTATCATATCAATCGTCACTGTTTCATTAATTACAACACAGGTTATCAATCATCTTACTAAACAGAAGTGTGTTAGTTTACACACCTGAAATAACGAAGGCTTTAATCCCAAAGAAACGATCTAAAATCTTTAAACTCCTTGCTCCTAGAATCGGTCAAACATGGGTTAAACATCTATATCATTCGACCAACACATATAAACCCAAAGGGGTTAATATCAAACCCTTACCTTACTCTTGCGAGTGGTTTGGTTTCCAACCAAACCTCGAACCAAGCAGTGGTTCTTCTGATGATCGGCCACCCCTAAAAAGAGAACCATTAACCCTTTGGTACCTTAAACTTAATCGAAACTTAAAAGATTGAACTAACAATACTAATACCGATCACTTACCCCTTACTTACCAATCGATTAACAAAGGGGAAAGGCTCCAACTGACTGCTTTGAAATCTTTGATTGCCCTAAGATGAGATGTTTAAACGAAGGGTTAACCCTCTTCCATAACCCAAAAACAACATAACACTTGAGAGATAAGGAGAATGGCCATTCGGCCAAGAGCTTACCAACACCCAATATTCGGCCAAAAGAGGACTTCTAGGAGAGGAGAGATTCGGCCTAAGATGCAAACCAAAAATACAAGAAGATTCGGCCTAAGTGTTTAACACACACTTATATTCAATTCTTAGCGAAAAAGAAAAGAAAGAGAATGGAAGATGGAAATATAGGTTCGGCACAAAAGAAATGAGGAAAGCAAATGGAGAAAACGGCTAAGGGTTTTGGAAAAAAGAAAGAAACAAAAGATGGATAGAAGGTGGGAACTTTCGGTTTTGAGCAAGAAAAAGAATGTTTAAGGTGTTTGGAAAGTGAAAGTTTCGGCTCAACTCAAATGAAAGAAAGAAGAAAGAGTGGGGAGGAGCATTCGGCTAGCCAATAGAGTTAGAAGAAAACTAGCAAAGTTTCGGCAACAAACACATGGACTATCGGTTTGACAAAAAAAGAAAACAAGAAAATGTGAAGAAGTTCTATTGACATTCGGCTAACAAAAAAACCAAAAAGAACTTTTTGCTTACCAAAAAGAAGACCGAAAATGTACCAAAAAGAAAAAGTACATTCGGCCTCCCCCCTCTCCCACACAAAGCTGTCCACTTCCCCACTCCAAACACCCAAAAATTCGGCCAAAATCCCTCCATTCACTCACCACCACTCCTTCAAACTTGCATGACCAAGTCTTCCTCCTAAACTCTCTCTCCACCCTCCATTTGAATGGGAAGACCAAGTCCAAAGTGGAATTTGAACTACATCCAACTCTTCCCTCCTATGCCGTCCAAAAAGAAGCCAAAATGTGAGGTCTTTGCAGCTCGAACACTAGACCTCCACCCCATGCAGTTGACGCCACACCTAGCTCCCTAAGTAGCGCATGCTTGCCACTTTGCCCGCTCACTTTTTGTGCAATAAAACCCCAAATAATATTCTTAAACCCCAGCTCTTTCAGCTCCTCTCACCTAAGCCCCAAAAACCAAAATTTTCCTACTTACTCAGGCACACTCCTAGCCTGCAATTAAGCCCCGACACTACACAAAACAGCAACACAGCACACTAAACACATGCAATATCATGCAACAATAAAATAGCCCCCTAACCCGGGATATTACAGTTCTACCCCCCTTAAAAATAATTTCGGCCTCGAAATTACCTGATCAAAAGAGTTGCGGGTATTGCTGTCTCATCATATCCTCGGGTTCCCACGTAGCTTCTTCTACGCCATGATTCCGCCAAAGAACCTTAACCAAAGGCACAGACTTCTTACGCAGAACCTTCACATCCCGATCTAGAATCTGCACAGGTTCTTCTTCCATAGTCAAATCTGGATTTACCTCGATCTCTTCCACTGCTACCACATGCGACGGATCTGAACGATAACGCCAAAGCATCGAAACGTGAAATACATCGTGAATTTGACTTAGCTCTGCTGGCAACTCAAGCTGATACGCTACTGGTCCCACTCGTCTCAATACCTTATACGACCCAATAAACCTCGGACTTAGCTTGCCTTTCCTTCCGAATCTCAACACCTTCTTCCAAGGCGAGACCTTCAGGAAAACTCAATCCCCCACCGCAAACTCTATATCTCTTCGCTTAAGATCGGCATATGACTTCTGCCGGTCCGAAGCTTCCTTCAATCGAGACTGAATCAATTTAACCTTGTCTTCTGTCTCAGCAATCAACTCGGGTCGCAACAACTGACGTTCACCCAATTTCGTCCAACACGTAGGTGAGCGACACTTCCTACCATACAATGCCTCATACGGTGCCATCTTGATGCTCGCTTGGTAACTGTTGTTGTAGGCAAACTCAGCTAATGGCAGAAACTCCTCCCAACTACCTCTGAAATCCAGAATACAACCTCTCAGCATGTCCTCTAAGATCTGAATAACCCTTTCCGATTGCCCGTCAGACTGCGGGTGAAAAGCCGTGCTGAAATCCAATCGAGTACCCAGTGCCTGATGCAACGCTTTCCAGAACCTTGACGTAAATCTAGGATCCCTATCCGAGATTATCGAAACTGGCACCCCGTGCAACCTTACTATCTCTGAAACATACAGCTTCGCCAACTTCTGAAGTGAGTAGTCAACCCTCACCGGGATGAAGTGAGCTGATTTAGTCAGACGATCCACCACTACCCAAACTGAATCCTTCTTGCTTGGCGTAAGCGGTAATCCACTGACGAAATCCATGGTTATCCTTTCCCACTTCCACTGAGGAATCTTTACAGGCTGAAGCAACCCTGACGGCAACTGATGTTCAGCCTTGACCTGCTGACATGTCAGACACTTCCCAACAAACTCTGTCACCTCTTTCTTCAAGCCAGGCCACCAAAACTGCTCTCTAAGATCCCTATACATCTTGCTACCTCTAGGATGCATAGCATAAGGACTGCTATGTGCGTCCTGAAGAATCTTTTGCCTCAGCTCAACATCTTTAGGCATACAAGCCTTACCTTGGAAACACAGAACCTCATCACTAGACAAGCTGTAACCCTCCAAACCACCATCCTGCACTTGTAACCTTCGCGCACTGAGAACCTCATCCTCTAACTGCTTCTCTCTGATCTGCTCAACCCAAGTAGGCTTAACTTGTAGCTCTGCCAGAATACTCCCGTCGTCGTACAAGCTCAAATGGGCAAACAAAGCTCTTAAGTCCGAAACAACCTTACGGCTCAACGCGTCTGCCACCACGTTAGCCTTGCCCGGATGATATTCAATCGAACAATCGTAATCTTTTAGCAACTCAACCCATCTGCGCTGCCTCAAATTCAAATCCTTCTGAGTCAGTAGATACTTCAGACTCTTATGATCTGTGTAGACTATCGATCTCTCTCCGTACAAGTAGTGCCTCCAAATCTTTAAGGCGAAGACCACAGCCGCTAGCTCCAAATCGTGCGTCGGATAATTGACCTCATGTGGCCTCAGCTGTCGAGAAGCGTAAGCCACAACCTTACCTTCTTGCATCAGCACACAACCCAATCCCGTATGTGATGCATCACAATAGACTGTGAATTCCTTACCAGCCTCAGGTTGAATCAAAACCGGAGCCTCGGTCAAAATCTTCTTTAACTTATCGAAGCTTTCCTGCTGTTTCTCAGTCCATACAAACGGAACTTCTTTCCTCAACAACTTGGTCATTGGCGCTGCTATCAACGAGAAACCCTCAACAAACCTTCGGTAGTATCCGGCCAAACCCAGAAAACTCCGAATCTCAGCCACTGACCTAGGCGGCTTCCAATCCAAAATAGCCTCAATCTTACGAGGATCCACCCTAATCCCCTCAGCCGACACTACATGGCCCAAGAAAGTCACTTCTCTAAGCCAAAACTCGCACTTACTGAACTTAGCATAGAGCTGCTTTTCCTTCAAAATCTGCAGCACCACTCGCAAATGCGCATCATGCTCTTCCTCTGTCTTAGAGTACACTAAGATGTCGTCTATGAAAACCACGACGAACTGATCCAGATACTGCTGAAACACTCTATTCATCATATCCATAAATGCTGCCGGTGCGTTAGTCAACCCGAACGGCATTACCAGGAATTCATAGTGCCCATACCGAGTCCGAAACGCTGTTTTATGGATATCATCCTCCTTAACCTTTAACTGATGATACCCAGACCTCAAGTCGATCTTCGAAAATACCGCAGCACCCTTCAGCTGATCAAACAAGTCATCTATCCGTGGCAACGGATACTTGTTTTTAATCGTCAGCTTATTCAACTGGCGGTAGTCTATGCACATCCGCATTGTACCATCTTTCTTCTTGACAAAGAGTACCGGCGCACCCCACGGCGAAACACTTGGCCTAATAAAACCTCGATCCAATAACTCCTGGATTTGAGCCTTAAGCTCCACCAATTCCTTTGGCGCCATCCTATACGGAGCAATAGACACTGGCGCAGTTTCGGGTAATAGATCTATCCCGAACTCTACCTCACGATCCGACGGCAAACCTGGAAGCTCCTCAGGAAACACATCAGCAAATTCCTTAACTGTACGAACCTTCTCTACGGCAGACTCTTTAGCCTCCAAGGCATACACATGAACTACATACGCTTCACAGCCCTTCCTGACCATCTTCTCAGCTTTCAGAGCAGATACCAAATTTGATAAGTAATCTCTCCTATTACCTATCATAGTCACTTCATTACCCTCAGACGTCATAAGAACCATGCGCTTAGCCGCGCAATCCAACCTCGCCCGGTACTTGACCAAGCAATCCATCCCCAGAATCAGATCGAACTCCCCAAACGGCAGTTCCATCAGATCAGCAGCAAACACTACCCCTTGGAGTTCTAGGGGTACATCTCTAAACAGTTTATCTACTACTACAGAGTGACCTAAGGGGCTGATCACAGTCATCTGCCTAGAAGATATCTCAGAGTCTAGATCCATGGTCTCTACTATACTACTGGCAACATAAGAGTGCGTTGAACCCACATCAATCAAAGCGGTAAATGGAGAACCAAAGATCAAAAAAGTACCGGTTATGACGTCCGGTGCGTCGCCCTCCTCTCAGCGCCTCACTGCGTACACTAAACCAGGCTGTCTGGCATCAGAACTACCCGCACCTCTGCCCGGTGCTCCACGGCCCCGACCAGAACCATTACCATTTCTGCCATTACCACGGCCCCTCTGCGGTGGCGGTCCACTGCCCCTGAACTGATTACGGCCCTGACTCTCAGACTGAATCCTGGCCAACTTACGCGGACAGTCCCTCACGCGATGATCCAGAGAACCACACTCGAAGCAACCTTTTCCACCAGTCCAACAACCACCCCAATGAGATTTCCCACACTGATTACACTGCGGCGGTCCTTGCCTAGCAGCAACAAACCTACCAGACTGATTCGGCCCACTCGGTCTAGCCCTTTTCTGCGGATTACCCGACGACCCAGAAGACCCAAAGCTCCTCTTATGCCTATTTCTGTCCATGCCCTGCCTCACTGACTCCTTAACACCCTCGGCTACCTTAGCCTTCTCAACTAAGACAGCAAACTCGCGCTCCTGCTGAGGAGCAATCAGCAGTCTCAATTCGTCTCGCAGATCATCCTCGAAACGAACACACCTCTCATGTTCAGTGGCTACAATACCCCTGGCATACCTACTCAGCTTCAAGAACTCAGCCTCGTACTCAGAAACAGACTTACTCCCCTGAACAAGCCTCAGAAATGCCTTTCGCTGAGAGTCAATATAACTAGCTCCAATGTATTTCTTTTGATATGCAGCCCTGAAATAATCCCATGTCAAATCCTCTACGGCCACACTGTCCCGAACCGTGAGCCACCACTGATATGACTCATCCCGGAGAAGCGATACGATGCCCTTCAGCTTCTCTTCAGCAGTTAAGTCCAGATCATCCATGATCCGCTCAGTTGCCTCCAGCCAATATTCAGCAGTGCTGGGAGCAACACCAGATACACCTCGAAAGAATTCAGCCCCGTTTGCCCGGAGTCGCTCAGGAACAGATTTTCTAACTCCTGCACCACCACCTACACCAGCTACCCTTTCCAACACTCGCAGCATCGCCTGTGACACTGCGTCATCCCCAGTCTGATCTTGGAACTCACCACCTCCAGCTGGTGGCGGAACTGGTATCTCATTTTCTGACCCCTGACCAGATCCTACGGGCTCAGAAACTGTCATCCTACCCCTACCTCGTCTACGAGTATTACGACCACGTCCGCCTCGAGTGCTCATGTCTAATATCTCTACGTATCTGCTTTAAGAGTTTTATGCATCAGTATTTATTCCACTGTTTTAAGGCAAGTCTTATGAATATTAAAGAGGATTTGTTCTCGCGAGTTCACAGAATCCTATCAGTTTCAATTTCTAAAGTAATCCTACTATTGCTAATCATCAAATCACATCACATCCAACCAAATCACAAGCAACAGTTTACCTGGGCGAACTGGTGCCGGAGACTCGGTGCCATGCCTTTCAAACCATAAAAACACTTAAAATAAACTTTTGAAAACGTTTTGGGCCTCAGGCCCACAGCCGAGCCTTTGAACTTAGCTCTGATACCACAATTGTAACACCCCAAACCCGGACAAGACACCACGTCCGAATCTGGTATGTTACGGGGAAAAACGTTTTTGAGAGGTTAGATTTTTCGTTTGAAAGCTGGGTGAAAACATAGTGTATTTGAAGAAAATTTGAGTAGACTTGTTTGAAATCGGATGGTGTATTTGAAACCTAGAAATTTTGAAAACTTAACCAACATGTGTAGTTAAAAGCGAGTTGATATCTTTTAATGATTCAAGCAGTTCCTTAATGTTACTTAAAACATTTTTTTTGACTTAGTAGAAAATCGAGTTTGATTTGAAAATCATTTGAGTTTCTTATGCAAAGTCATAGTGTGATACCCGATGGTATAGTTGAAAACACATTGCGTTATAATTTTGAAACCATTGTCTTTCCAAATTTTAGTAAAATTCATACCAACTTATTTTGTTAAAGCATATTAAATTTCTACTTTAAAACATAAACATCATAAAACATAATTTAAAGGCCTTTTACAATCCAAAATAAAACCCAAATAAAAGTAAATAAACTAATGTACCCAAGTTATAAAGTCTGAGTAAAACTTTATTAAGCATGGCATGAGCACCCCGAGTCCATCCCGGCTCCATGTCCGCGTCTAAGTGTCACCTGAAATGTCAAAGGAGAGGGTGAGTCACAAGACTCAGTGCATAAATCCCGCTCCCGATAAAACAACATGCTAACACACATCATACATAGCAGCATAATTAATGCAACCCGATCCTAACCATCCGTATCGCCTCTTCTACCCCGTGTGGTACCAAACCACTGGTGGTGCCAAACCACTGGTGACCCAAAGTCATGATATCCATAAGTGTGGTGCCAAACCACTGGTGACCCAAAGTCACAAATAATCCAATGATGGGGCTAACCCATCGCGTGATACCAAATCACTAGCGACAATCCCGTATCTCTCAAGTGGGGCAAACCCACGGTGGTGTCAAACCACAGGGACGAGTCGCAATGAGGTGCCAAACCTCTGGTGTCTCAAAGACACAGTGTGATACCAAATCACTGGTGACCGTAGTCACGATAATCGAGTGATGGGGCCAACCCATCGTGTGATACCAAATCACTGGCGTCAATCCCGTATTCAACTGTGGGGCCAACCCACCGTGGTACTAAGCCACTGGGACGAGACGCTGAGGTGCCAAACCTCTGGTGACCCAAAGTCACAAAATATCACTGTGGTACCAAACCACTGGAGGTGCCAAACCTCTGGTGTCCCAAAGACACAGTGTCCCAAAGACACGGATATCATCATTCTCCCTCCACTCATATCACCCATCATCATGCCATACTCATGTGATCATGCATATCATACAAGTCATACATATCATGCTAATACGTTTAACATCATATCCCATATCATACATCCATAATCATGGTACCATAAAGATCATCAGTAAGCTCGTAATATTACTGACTTACCCGAGTCCAAGATCATACCCAATAGGGTATCATATCAATCGTCACTGTTTCATTAATTACAACACAGGTTATCAATCATCTTACTAAACAGAAGTGTGTTAGTTTACACACCTGAAATAACGAAGGCTTTAATCCCAAAGAAACGATCTAAAATCTTTAAACTCCTTGCTCCTAGAATCGGTCAAACATGGGTTAAACATCTATATCATTCGACCAACACATATAAACCCAAAGGGGTTAATATCAAACCCTTACCTTACTCTTGCGAGTGGTTTGGTTTCCAACCAAACCTCGAACCAAGCAGTGGTTCTTCTGATGATCGGCCACCCCTAAAAAGAGAACCATTAACCCTTTGGTACCTTAAACTTAATCGAAACTTAAAAGATTGAACTAACAATACTAATACCGATCACTTACCCCTTACTTACCAATCGATTAACAAAGGGGAAAGGCTCCAACTGACTGCTTTGAAATCTTTGATTGCCCTAAGATGAGATGTTTAAACGAAGGGTTAACCCTCTTCCATAACCCAAAAACAACATAACACTTGAGAGATAAGGAGAATGGCCATTCGGCCAAGAGCTTACCAACACCCAATATTCGGCCAAAAGAGGACTTCTAGGAGAGGAGAGATTCGGCCTAAGATGCAAACCAAAAATACAAGAAGATTCGGCCTAAGTGTTTAACACACACTTATATTCAATTCTTAGCGAAAAAGAAAAGAAAGAGAATGGAAGATGGAAATATAGGTTCGGCACAAAAGAAATGAGGAAAGCAAATGGAGAAAACGGCTAAGGGTTTTGGAAAAAAGAAAGAAACAAAAGATGGATAGAAGGTGGGAACTTTCGGTTTTGAGCAAGAAAAAGAATGTTTAAGGTGTTTGGGAAGTGAAAGTTTCGGCTCAACTCAAATGAAAGAAAGAAGAAAGAGTGGGGAGGAGCATTCGGCTAGCCAATAGAGTTAGAAGAAAACTAGCAAAGTTTCGGCAACAAACACATGGACTATCGGTTTGACAAAAAAAGAAAACAAGAAAATGTGAAGAAGTTCTATTGACATTCGGCTAACAAAAAAAACCAAAAAGAACTTTTTGCTTACCAAAAAGAAGACCGAAAATGTACCAAAAAGCAAAAGTACATTCGGCCTCCCCCCTCTCCCACACAAAGCCGTCCACTTCCCCACTCCAAACACCCAAAAATTCGGCCAAAATCCCTCCATTCACTCACCACCACTCCTTCAAACTTGCATGACCAAGTCTTCCTCCTAAACTCTCTCTCCACCCTCCATTTGAATGGGAAGACCAAGTCCAAAGTGGAATTTGAACTACATCCAACTCTTCCCTCCTATGCCGTCCAAAAAGAAGCCAAAATGTGAGGTCTTTGCAGCTCGAGCACTAGACCTCCACCCCATGCAGTTGACGCCACACCTAGCTCCCTAAGTAGCGCATGCTTGCCACTTTGCCCGCTCACTTTTTGTGCAATAAAACCCCAAATAATATTCTTAAACCCAAGCTCTTTCAGCTCCTCTCACCTAAGCCCCAAAAACCAAAATTTTCCTACTTACTCAGGCACACTCCTAGCCTGCAATTAAGCCCCGACACTACACAAAACAGCAACACAGCACACTAAACACATGCAATATCATGCAACAATAAAATAGCCCCCTAACCCGGGATATTACAAAATTAGTGGCAACACAGTCGCTAAGGATACTAAAGGTGGATTAACAGAAATTCCCTTATTTACTAAAGAAAAAATAAGAAGGATTAGAAGAAACTATCCTCAGGTCAGATATATACATTTAGGAGTTATCATGATAACAATTAGAGCATTATTTAGAAGAGGTCATGATGTTCCTATTTTAGCAGTGTTATTAGATAAAAGATTTGAAAATCCAATAAAAGCACTTATTGGAGGAATTCAATCTAATTTACATACAGGTGTTATAGGATTTAAGGTAAAACCAAATTACTTTATCTCTATAACAGACCCTCTAATAGAAGAGTGTCTATGCCTTAGAATTCAGACAAAAAATTCTGATATTAGTGATTTAGCAGAAGATTTAGCAATCAGCTGGACTTCTATTAATGAATATACTAATACGGCAGAGGTTGAAATAAAAGAAATTAATAATAAAATTATTGAGCTTTTTGAGCCCAATAAATTTACTACAGAAATTCAACCAAAGCTATTACATTTAAAAGATTTATCGATTCCAAAAGACTGGATAATCGATAAAACCAATAATGCTAGTACTTCTGAACCAGTAAGTACTATTGAATACATGTCATCTGGTGACAAGTTATATTTCAGAACTAATCTGATTACTAATACAGATGATAATCTAGTATTACCTTCTAGTTCTCAACCAGAGGAAGAAGAAGATATAAGTATTTCTACACCAATAGGTATGAAAACAGTTCATATTCCTATTTTTCCTACTACACCAAGTAGAAATTCTAGAAATACTAGAATGGAAGATATAAATTATTCAATTGATAATATTACAAATTTCAATAAATACATTGAAATTACATTACATAATAAAGATTATAAAAAATATTCTTTACATGCTTTATTAGATACAGGAGCTACAACCAGTAGTTGTAAAAAGAATATTCTTCCTAAAGAATATTGGAAACCTGTAAAAAAGATAATAAATATTAGTGGAATAAATGGTAGCAAAACTACTGTTTATTATAAAGCTAAAAATATACCAATCTACATAAACAATGTTAAATTTATAATTCCAAAATTATTATGTTTACCTGATATGTATGGAGACATATTATTAGGTAATAATTTTCAAAATCAATATTTACCTTTTATTATTAATAAGAAATCGATTATATTATCTATAGAAAATACTTCTATAGAAACACCATTGGTAAATAATAATAAAATTATTCGCTAATGATTGCTGATTTTCTTAGCAGGCCTTATGGATAGAGGTAAACAACCTCTAAAAGAAAATGATGGATGGAGAACTATCCATAAAAAACCCAACAAGGGAAAATCACCTATAAGTCCTAAACAAGGATTTATGGCTGCACCAACACAGGTACAATTTTATCCTAACCAGGGATATTATTTACCATATCCATTGGTAAACCAACCAATTGGATCACATTCACCAACACAGGTGGATTATTCTCAATTTTCTCAAAAGCCTCCTACCGATTCTGAAATTCTCAAATATGCAGATGCTTTGTCGAAAAAACAACAAAACTCTGAATTCTCGAATCTAAAGGATTTTTATAATCCAGGCTTACCCCCAGAATATTACCATTTCATAATCAAGATATGGAAAAACCATATTTTGGAACAAAGGGCTAGTTTCAGAAAAGCTCTTACCCAATTCTCAGAATTCTTAGTTGAAAAAACAACTCAAGAAAAATCTGAAGAATTATTATTAAAATCTATATTATACAGAGATTGGGATGATGTCCTAATTGAATATATGGATATTAAGGAGATAAACAATCTTCTTGATACATTTCAATATTTTATTGATAAAGGGAGAAACACTCCTATTATTAATAAGATGTTTCGAAAATGTCTATATAACAAATGTAGACAAATTTTACCCTCAGAAATATTTTCGAAAATAAAAGGAGCCATTTGCAAACAGCAAGCTCTATTTTTAGAAACGTTTTCGAAATATTTTTCACAGGCATATGTTTTTACAAATGATATGGGAGAAAAAACTCCTGCTATCAAATTTCGATTAAATCATGAGCCATTTGATATAACCAGTATTGAATGGGGATTTGTTAAAGAAATAACAGTCCAAAATCTCTCTTTTGATTTATTAAAAGATTTTCCGGCGATAGTCAAATCCCGACTATCAAACTTTGTAAACATAGACGATTTTGTCTATTACTTCCATATTGAGATAAACAGTCTCATTGGTATTGCCGAGGAAGAAAAATTTCATCAGCCTTATCAAATTTGGAATATAAATACTATGTTTTCGGGAAAAGCCCTGGCAGTAGTCAAAGAAAATCAAGAGCATTTGACAAAAATCATTGATGAATGTTATAATAATTTCAACAAATATCAAGTCCAAGCTGGAATTGATCTCATGAGCATGGCTCGTCACCTTCTCCACCAAGACACTTATATGTTTTGGACCGATGGAAGAAGAATTTTAGCTTATGGCACTGGAAGAAACCAGGAAGAAAGCAATGAAGAAGCCGTTTCGTTATTAAAACAAATAGCGGAAATGGAGATCGAAGATTATCCGTTAGCAGCGGAGATCCGAGATACATGGGAACGTTGGAACTCACCAGCACCGTCACCAGAATCATTACACCTTGACGAGATCGAGGAAATGAATCTGAGAAACATCCAAGAAGGATGAAGACAACTTGGAAGATGACAACCCGTCAGCATCCAATTGATGTAAGCAATGAGGTAATCAACCATCAATGCTACATAAAAGATGACGCAAGCAATGATGCAAGCAGCATGTATTGCCAGAAAAGGAAGCCACCTGGAAGCAACCAAGAGGGCAACAATTTTGTCAAGAAAAGGAAGCTACGTGGAAAACCCAAAAGCATCCTTATCAACACACTGTTCAAGGAAGCTACGTGGAAAAACCAACATAGCATCCACCAATTGACGAAAGCAACTTGGAAGCCACCAAGAAGCTGACAATTAATGTGTCCTTATTAGGATACTATTCGGATTCCAATTGTAATTAAATTAGAGTCTATTCTTTAATTCTTATCCGATCAATTATTTTGGACTTCAACTGTAATTAGATTCTAGTTTAGAATTTTTCGATTATAAATAGGCATTCTTGTAAGCCTAGAAAGGCATCTCGAAAAATACTTAGTTTTAGTTTTCTTTAGTTTTCTCTTTTGTAAATTATCTATCTTCTTCTTGTGAAATATTATTCTACGATATAAACCCTTCCACTAGTGCACATATATCCCTCCCTCCCCCCGGTAATTGGTATCAGAAGAGCCCCGGAGTAACGATTTCTGGAGTTCTTATATCGTAGTTATCATTGTAAGTTTCTATCTTTGTATCTGCAATTTTGTTTATTTCGCTGTTATTATCTCAAAACCCATATATCTGTCGTTAGTCTTCGTTGCCGTTGAGTCCGAGTGGGACGTTGTTGGCGTTGTGAGGACATTAAGACACAGAAGGTTTTAGGTACCAGGGATAATAATAATGGAAAAAATGGATTGTTTATATCAAGATAAAACTTGTAATCATACTATGCATATAGACTCTAAGAATGAAAATAATATTTCGGCTCTTAGTAAAGGTATCAATAGTTTAATAGATATGACGTCTATATATTTTAATAGATTATATACTAAGGTTAGTAAAGTAGAAGAAAAAATAGATAATATGGGAGAAGTAACGAATTTAGATTTGAATAGCAAGTCTAAAGAGTTATTATCCGATGTAAATAATAAATTAGATCAGATTATTAGTAATAGTAATATAGAATCAGACTTAAATTTAGGACCTTTATATTACGGTAATAGTAATACTATTTTAGTTTTATCAGATGAGGATGAGTCTTCGGATGAATCTTCAACTAATAATAAAAATAAAAAACAAAAAACAAAAGAAAAAAGAGAAAAAGATAAAAAACAAGAAAAATATGATTTTGACTCTTATAAAACTTTAATAGAATATTGGAAAAACCAATTTTCTAAAACGGAAGATAATCTTGAAAGAGTTGAATATCTAAAATTAATAGAAGAACTTTATGAAAAACATAAAGATTTGTTTGAAAAATATAATTATCATTATATGTTAGAGTATGATAATAATAATAATAGTAATAATGATACTATTAATAATAATAATGAAAGTGAAAATTATATATTAGAAATAGAAAGTAGTAATTCTAATAATATGGATATAGATTTAAAGAAACAAAATTCTGATGAAGAAGAAACTTCAACAGAAGAAAAAATAAAAAAACTAGATCCTATGGATACTGAACCCCCAGATCCATATGATTATAAATTATCTAAACCTAAGGAAATTGATAAACAGGATCCTTATGGTAAATTCAAACCAAAGAAATATTGGGAAAATAAATATCTAATTGAACTAAAACCAGTTCATTTAGAAAAACCAATAATTCAACGAATGAAAATTGGAAAAAAGGATATTATTACCTTTTCACATTTCCAATCAAGGAAATATTATACTTATATAGAAATTATATTTCAATTTAGAGAATATAAAACATATTCTTTAAATGCTTTATTAGATACTGGAGCTACAACCAGTAACTGTAGAGAAAATACGATTCCATCAGAAAAATGGGAACTTATGAAAAATCCTATTAGAGCTGTTGGAGTCAATGGTATTGAAACTTTAATCCGTTTTAAAGCTAAAAATATACCAATCTACATAAACAATGTAAGATTTGTAATTCCTAAATTATTATGTTTTCATGAAATGCATGGAGATATATTGTTAGGTAACAATTTTATATATCAACATCTACCATTTTCTATTGATAAAAATTTTGTAGTACTAACTACTGAAAATACTTCGGTAGAAGTACCTTTGGTAGAAAATCATAAATATATATGTGATCAGGACTTTACACCTCCTAAGAATGAACAAATAAAACAACTAGATACTGATCATTGGTTGTTTAAGATACTAGAAAATAATTTTAGTGAAGAACCATTAAAATTATGGAAAAATAGTCCTAGATATTGTACCATAAAATTGGAAAACCCCAATAAAATTATTAGAGTAAAACCTATGATCTATACTAAACAAGATATACATGAATTTGATATACAAATAAAGGAATTATTGGATAAAGGATTAATAGAAGAAACTACTAGTCCACATTCTAGTCCTGCCTTCATGGTAAGAAACCATGCAGAGATAAAAAGAGGAAAAGCTAGGATGGTTATAAATTATAAAAGATTAAATCAAAATACTATTTTTGATGGATATTTTATACCAAGAAAGGAAGTTTTAATAAATCAAGCTAAACAAGCAAAATATTTTAGTAAATTTGACTGTAAGTCTGGTTTCTGGCAAATCATGTTAACAGAAGAATCTAGACCATTAACAGCCTTCAGTGCACCTAATGGTCATTACCAATGGAGAGTAATGCCATTTGGACTTTGTAATGCACCTCAAGTCTTCCAAAGATGGATGGACTCTATTTTTAAAAAATATAAAAAATTTTGTGTTGTATATATAGATGATATTCTAATTTTTTCAGAAACACTGGAAAATTGTAACACCCCAAACCCGGCCCACGAGCCATGACCGGATCTGGTATGTCACGGGATAAAGAAGTTTGAAAGGTTTGGGTTAATAGTAGAAATTTTAAAATTTGTTAAGGATATAAAACGGTATTCGTTAAAACTCAGGTGGGTTGATTTGGTAAATCCGATAGAGTTGAAAATCCTTTATTCCTTTAAAACCATTTGATCATTTAGATTTTTAAAACATTAGAGTGATCAATAGCTTAGAAAATTTCGTTACCCGATGGTAACATTTTGAAAACGCGTAGAGTACTTATTTTTTTTTTTTAAAAAAAAATGTTACTTTTAACCGATTTGCATAACCGTTTGTAAGTTCATCAGTTATATAATAAAGTAAAGCAACTACTTAAACATCCAAAATAATAAGCGGCCATATTACAACCCAATCGAATTTTAGTGAATCGTAACTTAAAACAGGGCAAAGTAAAATTTCAAGTCCACAAAACCAACATGGCCGCCTCGAGCTCTCCTCGGCTCCGCATCCGTGCTCTACTCACCTGCAAGATGATATGGGAAGGGGTGAGCCACCAAGACTCAGTGTGTAAATTCCCAACCCGAAAGTGACACTCATACACAAGATATTAGTATAACATGCAATTATGCAACCCGACCTAGCCATCCATGCTCCTTTTCTACCCCGTGTGGTACCAAACCACTGGTGGTGCCAAACCACTGGTGACTTAAAGTCACGATATCCGTCAATACGTGTGGTGCCAAACCACTGGTGGTGCCAAACCACTGGTGACCCGAAGTCACAATCGAACGATGGGGCCAACCCATCGTGTGATACCAAATCACTGGCGTCGATCCCGTATCTCAAAAGTGGGGCCAACCCACGGTGGTACTAAGCCACAGGGACGAGACGCTATGAGGTGCCAAACCTCTGGAGGTACCAAACCTCTGGTGACCGTAGTCACAATGTGTTACCAAAACACTGGTGTCCGTCGACACGAATATTACTCCCTCTCATCAATCCCACCATCATCATGCTCGTATCACAAGTATCATGATCCCATATATCATGCAATTGTACATAGCATAGCATTTCACAGCATATGATGGCATATACAACATACATCGTAGATCGAGTAATAGGGGACTTACCCGAAAACCAAGCTTATGCCCACTAGGCAAAAATTACCACATGAGAGGTTATTAATATCATCAAATAACGGCTTATACTAATGTAGTGTGTAAGAGCTTACACACCTATTTAATCGAAGATTTAATTAGGATTCCCGTATCTATGCGATATTACCAAAGTCCCGAACTTGTCCTCGTATAGCTCCTATTATTTGGCCATCGCGGGTTAGTATTTAGGGGTCTTGTTGATTAACTAGCAAGTCCAAAGTTATTGGTCATAACATAACCAAGATAGGGCTCTAGGCCGAACCTGTATCAACACGAAGCAAGGTGATCGAAAACTCGAACTTCTGATTTCTTGGCCGATTAGTCCCCTCCTAAAATCATAGTACATGATTCGGTTATCACTCAAAATATCAAGAATGGCCTTTGGCCGAAAATGCTCAACTATTCCTAAGCTTACCGAAATCCCGAGTCATTGTTTGACTCGTTGAGACTCTCTGAAGAATCAAAATCCCAAGTACTCCTTGGTGGCGGCTACACGCACGTACGCTAAAACAAAGACCCTATGCAAAAATCGGCCAACCTTAGAAGTGCTTTAATTCATGCTTTCGGCATATCAAAAGAGAGGTAAGGAACCGAAGTTAGAGGGGGAGTACTTACCAACCTTCAAAATACCTTTCTTTTAAAAGGAAAGATTCGACCACGTAGCCCAAAAGAAGAAAAGAGATTTAAGGGACCTGGTACGCGTAGACTAGGATGGATTCGGCCAAGCAAAAGTGGGAGTAAAATACCAACCAAAATATCACTTTCGGCACCAGGGGTTTCGTGTGCTTCAAAGGAAAGTTATAAGGTAGCAAGGAGGAGGAGAAAAATGGATTTTGGCTTGTACAACCAAGGAAGAACCAAAGAAGAATATGTTAGCCAAAACCACCCCTTAAAACACCTTCAAGACCGAGAATTCTAGGCCTCTAAAATCCTCATTCGGTCAGCAAAATTTTGAAGCAGGAGATACAAGGAGTTTTCGGCCTTGCTTGCTAACACTTACTCGGTCTATGAAGGGTCCCTATTGCATTCGGCCGTGGAGAGTTTGAAAGGTTGGCAATAAAATAAAATAAATAAATAAAAAAAATAAAAGAAGGAGAAACATACCAAAAAGAATATCATAAGCTTAGGCCATGCTTCAATCGGCCATACACCTCTTTTGTCAATTCAAGGCCGGCCACATGGGGTGAAAATCCTCATATTCTAATCATCCCCCATGAGGCAACAAAGCATTGTTTAATGATGCCCATATTCTAACCCAACACCCTATGTACAAACAAAATAAAAATATAACCCATAC
Source organism: Gossypium australe (assembly GCA_005393395.2). Classification (NCBI taxonomy): domain Eukaryota; kingdom Viridiplantae; phylum Streptophyta; class Magnoliopsida; order Malvales; family Malvaceae; genus Gossypium; species Gossypium australe. The sequence continues at coordinate 36,017,484 of CM016622.1, forward strand.
TTCAATAAATAAGTAAAATAATAGTAGTAACCCATCAAGCAATTGCATGCTTCATTCCCCACGCATAAGACCAATCTCCCATGCATTAAAATAATGAAACACCATAGAAATAATAAGTAAAATGGATAAAATAATAATAATAAATTGAACATGATGCAGCCATCAAGCTTGGTCCCCCCCACGTGCATGTGCATGCTGGCGCCCAAAATATGTCGGCCGAAGCAAAATAATGCTCCCAGGTGCTGCCTAAGGGTTTCGAACCCAGGACGTGAGGGAGAAACCCCCACACCCCAGCCACTCGGCCAGCGCTCCTTTCATGGCATAGGCGCAACACAACTTTATTTAAACACTCCTTCGGCAACTCCATTGCCACGTCACTAAGACAAAAACAAATAAAACCTGCTTATGCTATCCCAAGGATTCGAACGCGTGACCTCACGAGCACCCTTAGCGCCCTAACCACCTCTCCCACCTGGACTTCCATGTCAATATCGCGTCGCATTTTTCCTTTAAACCTTCATTTGTTAGCGTCCTTTGCCTTAATCTCCAAAGGCCAAAAATAAAATACCCCTGCACTCCAATCGCGACTCGAACGCGCGACTATTTGGAGCCTGCCCCTTGTTGCAAGCGTCCAAGCCGCTCGGCCAGTGTTCATTTCTTGGAAATAAACGCATTGAAATATTCTTTTAAAGCCTTTCTCAGCGTTATTGCCCCTTTCAACAAAATAAAACTTATGCCACGCCCTCGACTCGAACCCCAGACGTGCAGCACCTATTCAAAGCACTCAAGCGCCTCAACCATCCTACCAGCAGCTCCTTTGAGGCATGATTCGTACCGAAAAATTTATTTAAAGCCTTATTTCTTTAAGCAAGTGAAATGAAATAATTATGAAATTATGAACTACCCCCCAATTTAAGATGTTACAGTTCTACCCCCCTAAAATAATTTCGTCCTCGAAATTACCTAGGTCAGAAGAGTTGGGGGTATTGCTGCCGCATCGCATCCTCGGGCTCCCATGTAGCTTCCTCTACGCCATGATTCCGCCATAGGACCTTCACTAAAGGAACTGACTTCCTACGCAAAACTTTCTCATCCCGATCTAGGATCTGCACAGGTTCCTCTTCCATCGTCAAATCTGGACTCACCTCAACTTCCTCAACTGCCAAGATGTGTGATGGATCAGAACGATAGCGTCTAAGCATGGAGACATGGAACACATCGTGAATCTGACTCAGTTCTGTAGGTAACTCGAGTTGATAAGCTACTGGTCCCACCCGTCTCAACACCTTAAATGGTCCAATGAACCTTGGACTTAACTTGCCCTTTTTCCCAAATCTTAACACTTTCTTCCATGGCGAGACCTTCAGAAAAACTTCGTCTCCTACGGCAAATTCTATGTCCCTCCGCTTGAGATCAGCATAAGACTTTTGCCTATCCGAGGCTTCTTTCAACCGAGCTTGGATCTTCTTCACCTTATCCTCAGTTTCTGCAACCAATTCCGGTCCTAATATCCGTCGTTCACCCAACTCTGTCCAACAAGTGGGTGTACGACACCTCCTACCATACAATGCTTCATATGGTGCCATCTTAATGCTTGCCTGATAACTGTTGTTGTATGCGAACTCAGCTAACGGCAAAAATTCCTCCCAACTACCTCTGAAGTCCAAAACGCAGCCTCTTAACATGTCCTCCAAAATTTGAATAACTCTTTCCGACTGCCCGTCAGACTGTGGATGGAATGCTGTACTGAAATCCAACCGTGTACCCAAAGCCTGATGCAGTGCTTTCCAAAACCTCGATGTAAATCTGGGGTCTCTGTCTGAGATGATCGACACTGGCACACCATGCAACCTCACTATCTCTGCCACGTACAACTTAGCTAACTTCTGGAGCGAGTAATCCACCCTTACCGGTATGAAGTGAGCCGACTTGGTCAGACGATCCACAATCACCCAAACTGCGTCCTTCTTGCTGGGCGTGAGGGGTAGCCCACTGACGAAGTCCATAGTGATCCTCTCCCATTTCCACTGAGGAATCTTCACGGGTTGAAGTAACCCAGATGGCAATTGATGTTCAGCCTTTACTCGCTGACACGTGAGACACCTTCCCACGAATTCTGTTACCTCACGCTTCAATCCTGGCCACCAGAACTGCTTCCGTAGATCTCCATACATCTTGCTACCTCCAGGATGCATAGCGTATGGGCTGCTATGTGCATCCTGAAGAATTCTTTGTCTCAAACCCACATCATTCGGCATACAAGGCCGTCCTTGAAAACACAGCACCCCATCACCAGTCAAACTATACCCTTCCAAACCGCCATCTTGAACTTGCAGCCTCCGTGCGTTTAAACTGTCCTCCCCTAATTGCTTTTCCTTAATCTCATCGATCCAAGTTGGCTTAACTTGCAATTCTGCCAAAAGACTTCCGTCGTCGTATAGACTAAGACGAGCAAACATCGCCCTTAAGTCTGTCACGACCTTTCGGCTCAACGCATCAGCCACCACGTTAGCCTTGCCTGGGTGGTACTCGATTGAACAGTCGTAGTCCTTCAACAGTTCAATCCATCGGCGCTGCCTCAGATTCAATTCCTTCTGAGTCAAGAGATACCTCAAACTTTTATGATCCGTGTAGACTATCGATTTCTCCCCATATAAGTAGTGCCTCCATATTTTCAAAGCAAAAACCACTGCTGCTAACTCCAAGTCATGGGTAGGATAGTTAACCTCATGTGGTCTTAGCTGACGGGATGCATAGGCCACCACCTTCCCTTCCTGCATCAACACACATCCCAAACCATTATGGGACGCATCACAATAAACCGTGAACAATTTCCCCGCCTCAGGCTGTACCAAAACTGGAGCTTCCGTCAGAATCTTTCTTAGCTTATCAAAACTTTCTTGCTGTTTCTCTGACCAAACGAATGGGACTCCTTTCCTTAACAACTTAGTCAACGGCGCGGCGATTAAAGAGAATCCTTCCACAAATCTTCGATAGTACCCGGTCAGACCTAGAAAACTTCGAATTTCCGCCACTGACCGAGGTGGTTTCCACTCCAACACCGCTTCGACCTTGCGGGGGTCCACTCTAATCCCTTCAGCCGACACCACGTGACCCAAGAAGGTCACCTCTCTAAGCCAGAATTCGCATTTACTGAATTTGGCATACAACTGCTCCTCCCTCAGCACTTGTAGAACTATACGCAAATGCCTATCATGCTCCTCCTCCGTCTTCGAGTAAACCAATATGTCGTCTATAAATACTACGACAAATTGATCTAAGTATTGCTGAAACACCCTATTCATTAAGTCCATGAACGCTGCCGGCGCGTTGGTCAACCCAAACGGCATCACTAAGAACTCGTAATGCCCATACCGGGTACGAAATGCCGTCTTGTGCACATCAGCCTCCTTCACCTTAAGTTGATGATAGCCCGACCTAAGGTCTATCTTCGAGAATACCGATGCACCCTTCAATTGATCAAACAGGTCATCAATCCGAGGCAACGGATACTTGTTTTTGATCGTCAATTTGTTTAGCTGACGGTAGTCGATACACATTCGCATTGACCCGTCTTTCTTCTTGACAAACAACACAGGTGCTCCCCACGGAGATATACTAGGTCGGATGAACCCTCTATCCAAGAGTTCCTGAATTTGGGCCTTCAGTTCCACCAACTCCTTTGGTGCCATTCGATAGGGTGCTATAGACACAGGTGCCGTCCCGGGCAACAAGTCTATACCGAACTCTACTTCCCGATCTGGAGGCAGACCCGGAAGTTCTTCAGGAAACACATCAGTGAATTCCCCTACAGTTCGGACCTTCTCAACTGCTGACTCCTTAGCCTCCAAGGCATAAATCTGAACCAACAATGCTTCACACCCCTTTTTGATCATTTTCTCGGCCTTCAAGGCAGTCACTACATTGGATAGATAATCTCTTCTGTTACCGATCATTACCACTTCATCACCCTTAGCCGTCTTTAGAACCATGCGCTTAGCGGCGCAATCCAACCTTGCCTGATGCTTAACCAGCCAGTCCATTCCAAGAATTAGGTCGAACTCCCCAAACGGTGTTCCATCAGATCAGCCACAAACACTACCCCTTGGAGTTCTAGGGGTATATCTCTATATAGCTTGTTCACCATCACAGAGTGTCCTAGAGGGCTAATTACAGTCATCTCGCTAGAAGCAGTCTCAAAATCCAAGTTCATAGCCTCTACCATACTACTGGCAATGTATGAATGCGTCGAACCCACATCAATTAATGCAACATAAGGGAGACCAAAAATTAGGAACGTACCGGTGATGACGTCCGGTGCGTCACCCTCCTCGCGACGTCTCGCTGCGTAGACTAAGCCAGGCTGCCTAGCTTCTGTGTTGCCTGCTCCTCTGCCCTGAGTTCCGCGACCTCGGTTAGGACCATTGCCTCCTCTACCATTACCACGACCCCTCTGCGATGGTCCCACAACCCTTGCTGGAGTACGGTTCTGACCCTCGGGCTGATTCCTTGCCAACTTCCGAGGACAATCCCTTACACGGTGATCCGGAGATCCACATTCAAAGCAACCCCTCTCACCGGGGTAACAACCTCCCCAATGTAACTTTCCACAGCGATTACACTGAGTCGGTCTCTGATTAGTAGTCATGGTCCTTCCAGTCTGATTCGGCCCACTCTGTCTAGCCCTCTTTTGTGCATTAAATCCCGATCCAGATGATCCAACGCCTCTTTTCTACTTGCTGCTATCATAGCTCTGCCTCACAGACTCCCGGACCCTCTCGGCCACCTTGGCCTTTTCCACCAGAACAGCGAACTCACGCACCTGTTGTGGAGCAATCAATAGCCTTGAGTCATCCCTAAGTCCGTCTTCAAAACGGACGCAACGATCATGCTCAGTAGACACAACTCCCCGAGCATAGCGGCTCAGTCTCAGGAATTCTGCCTCATACTCAGATACCGACTTGTTTCCTTGTACCAGTCCCAGAAAGGTTTTCCTCTGAGTATTAGTGTAACTGGTGCCCACGTACTTCTTCTGATAAGTAGCTTTGAAGTATTCCCAAGTAAGGTCGTCTGCTGTAGCGCCGTCTCGAACCGTGAGCCACCACTGGTATGACTCGTCTTTTAGAAGTGACACCGCTCCTTTCAGCTTTTCCTCATTTGTCAAGTCGAGATCATCCATGATCCTTTCGGTCGATTCTAACCAATATTCGGCTGTACTGGGTGCGACACCTGACACACCCCGAAATACTTCAGCTCCATTGGATCGGAGCCGCTCAGATACAGACTTCCGAGCTCCTGTACCTCTGCTGGTCTCAGCCATCATTTCTAGAACACGCAGCATAGCCTGCGATACCGACTCACCCCCCGTCTGATCCTGATGTCCATCACCAAAAGTTGGGGGTGGTGGTGGAGGTGGTATCTCATCATCCGATCCTTGGCCCGACCTAACTGGTTCTGTCATGGCCATCCGGCCTCTACCGCGTCCCCGACGGCCGCGACCTCTAGAACTCATTTCTTATGGCGCAATCTATTTAAAAAGTTTTATGAGTTAGTCAATGTTCCACTGATTATTAGCAAAGAATCTTATGGGCGAAATTAAGAAGTTGTTCTTTCGATCAAACAAGTTGCAAGTCTTCTATCGTAATTCGAAGGTACACATTCACCTATTCCATCACTCTTTTCGACCCATTTCTTATCCCGGGGGTATTTTCGTCATTTACCCTACAGGGGTATTTTGGTAATAAAACAAGGTAAGTTTGTAAATCTTGACAAATCAAGGGAAATTTAAAAATTCGCAAAACTTGGGGTTCTTTTTGAAAAAATTTACCTTCCCAAATTGGTAGTGTTGTAAAACTTTGAAAATCAGGGTCATTTTGGTAATTTGCAAATTAGGGGCAGTTTCGTACCTTTCCAAAATCACGATATTTTTGATATTTTATAATTTAGGGATCTCGGGTATAAGAAAATTTTGTTAAAATTTTGGGTAGCTTAGTAGATTTAAAACTAGGGGCATTTTTTGTAATATAAGTCTTACAAGTTTGAGGGAAGTCTTTAAAATTAGAGTTTTTATCAAAACGCGGCTAATTCCCTTTTGGGTTTTAATAATAGGGTTTAGCCCACGAACAAGTCCTCATAGTTAGGATGAACCGAAACTACGCACCAGGTAGGATTCCTGTGAAGAGGAGGTGAGTCGTTAAGACCACTTAAATACCAAGCTCTTCCGGATCCATTCCTAGACATGCGTACAAGGGTTACCACACCTTAACTCGGCGACTTAGTCATGGGTTTGTTTAATTAGTCAATTATAAATCTTATGCGATTGTTCGGGGTAAACTAGCCCTAGGGTTCATATGCCTTTCATACTATCTACGTCCCATTTTCTACCCCTATACAGATAATCATTCACACATAGATTAAAGATACTTACAAGAGCGGATCGGTACCGGAGACTCGACGCCATGTTGTTCAACCAAAACCATTTTCAAAGAGGTTTTCAAAAAGCCTATCTAGAAAGACATTTTTAAGCCTTAGGCCCTCACAGCCGAGTTTTGAACCTGGCTCTGATACCAAATTGTAACACCCCAAACCCGGCCCACGAGCCATGACCGGATCTGGTATGTCACGGGATAAAGAAGTTTGAAAGGTTTGGGTTAATAGTAGAAATTTTAAAATTTGTTAAGGATATAAAACGGTATTCGTTAAAACTCAGGTGGGTTGATTTGGTAAATCCGATAGAGTTGAAAATCCTTTATTCCTTTAAAACCATTTGATCATTTAGATTTTTAAAACATTAGAGTGATCAATAGCTTAGAAAATTTCGTTACCCGATGGTAACATTTTGAAAACGCGTAGAGTACTTATTTTTTTTTTTTTAAAAAAAATGTTACTTTTAACCGATTTGCATAACCGTTTGTAAGTTCATCAGTTATATAATAAAGTAAAGCAACTACTTAAACATCCAAAATAATAAGTGGCCATATTACAACCCAATCGAATTTTAGTGAATCGTAACTTAAAACGGGGCAAAGTAAAATTTCAAGTCCACAAAACCAACATGGCCGCCTCGAGCTCTCCTCGGCTCCGCATCCGTGCTCTACTCACCTGCAAGATGATATGGGAAGGGGTGAGCCACCAAGACTCAGTGTGTAAATTCCCAACCCGAAAGTGACACTCATACACAAGATATTAGTATAACATGCAATTATGCAACCCGACCTAGCCATCCATGCTCCTTTTCTACCCCGTGTGGTACCAAACCACTGGTGGTGCCAAACCACTGGTGACTTAAAGTCACGATATCCGTCAATACGTGTGGTGCCAAACCACTGGTGGTGCCAAACCACTGGTGACTCGAAGTCACAATCGAATGATGGGGCCAACCCATCGTGTGATACCAAATCACTGGCGTCGATCCCGTATCTCAAAAGTGGGGCCAACCCACGGTGGTACTAAGCCACAGGGACGAGACGCTATGAGGTGCCAAACCTCTGGAGGTACCAAACCTCTGGTGACCGTAGTCACAATGTGTTACCAAAACACTGGTGTCCGTCGACACGAATATTACTCCCTCTCATCAATCCCACCATCATCATGCTCGTATCACAAGTATCATGATCCCATATATCATGCAATTGTACATAGCATAGCATTTCACAGCATATGATGGCATATACAACATACATCGTAGATCGAGTAATAGGGGACTTACCCGAAAACCAAGCTTATGCCCACTAGGCAAAAATTACCACATGAGAGGTTATTAATATCATCAAATAACGGCTTATACTAATGTAGTGTGTAAGAGCTTACACACCTATTTAATCGAAGATTTAATTAGGATTCCCGTATCTATGCGATATTACCAAAGTCCCGAACTTGTCCTCGTATAGCTCCTATTATTTGGCCATCGCGGGTTAGTATTTAGGGGTCTTGTTGATTAACTAGCAAGTCCAAAGTTATTGGTCATAACATAACCAAGATAGGGCTCTAGGCCGAACCTGTATCAACACGAAGCAAGGTGATCGAAAACTCGAACTTCTGATTTCTTGGCCGATTAGTCCCCTCCTAAAATCATAGTACATGATTCGGTTATCACTCAAAATATCAAGAATGGCCTTTGGCCGAAAATGCTCAACTATTCCTAAGCTTACCGAAATCCCGAGTCATTGTTTGACTCGTTGAGACTCTCTGAAGAATCAAAATCCCAAGTACTCCTTGGTGGCGGCTACACGCACGTACGCTAAAACAAAGACCCTATGCAAAAATCGGCCAACCTTAGAAGTGCTTTAATTCATGCTTTCGGCATATCAAAAGAGAGGTAAGGAACCGAAGTTAGAGGGGGGAGTACTTACCAACCTTCAAAATACCTTTCTTTTAAAAGGAAAGATTCGACCACGTAGCCCAAAAGAAGAAAAGAGATTTAAGGGACCTGGTACGCGTAGACTAGGATGGATTCGGCCAAGCAAAAGTGGGAGTAAAATACCAACCAAAATATCACTTTCGGCACCAGGGGTTTCGCGTGCTTCAAAGGAAAGTTATAAGGTAGCAAGGAGGAGGAGAAAAATGGATTTTGGCTTGTACAACCAAGGAAGAACCAAAGAAGAATATGTTAGCCAAAACCACCCCTTAAAACACCTTCAAGACCGAGAATTCTAGGCCTCTAAAATCCTCATTCGGTCAGCAAAATTTTGAAGCAGGAGACACAAGGAGTTTTCGGCCTTGCTTGCTAACACTTACTCGGTCTATGAAGGGTCCCTATTGCATTCGGCCGTGGAGAGTTTGAAAGGTTGGCAATAAAATAAAATAAATAAATAAAAAAAATAAAAGAAGGAGAAACATACCAAAAAGAATATCATAAGCTTAGGCCATGCTTCAATCGGCCATACACCTCTTTTGTCAATTCAAGGCCGGCCACATGGGGTGAAAATCCTCATATTCTAATCATCCCCCATGAGGCAACAAAGCATTGTTTAATGATGCCCATATTCTAACCCAACACCCTATGTACAAACAAAATAAAAATATAACCCATACTTCAATAAATAAGTAAAATAATAGTAGTAACCCATCAAGCAATTGTATGCTTCATTCCCCACGCATAAGACCAATCTCCCATGCATTAAAATAATGAAACACCATAAAAATAATAAGTAAAATGGATAAAATAATAATAATAATAAATTGAACATGATGCAGCCATCAAGCTTGGTCCCCCCCACGTGCATGTGCATGCTGGCGCCCAAAATATGTCGGCCGAAGCAAAATAATGCTCCCAGGTGCTGCCTAAGGGTTTCGAACCCAGGACGTGAGGGAGAAACCCCCACACCCCAGCCACTCGGCCAGCGCTCCTTTCATGGCATAGGCGCAACACAACTTTATTTAAACACTCCTTCGGCAACTCCATTGCCACGTCACTAAGACAAAAACAAATAAAACCTGCTTATGCTATCCCAAGGATTCGAACGCGTGACCTCACGAGCACCCTTAGCGCCCTAACCACCTCTCCCACCTGGACTTCCATGTCAATATCGCGTCGCATTTTTCCTTTAAACCTTCATTTGTTAGCGTCCTTTGCCTTAATCTCCAAAGGCCAAAAATAAAATACCCCTGCACTCCAATCGCGACTCGAACGCGCGACCATTTGGAGCCTGCCCCTTGTTGCAAGCGTCCAAGCCGCTCGGCCAGTGTTCATTTCTTGGAAATAAACGCATTGAAATATTCTTTTAAAGCCTTTCTCAGCGTTATTGCCCCTTTCAACAAAATAAAACTTATGCCACGCCCTCGACTCGAACCCCAGACGTGCAGCACCTATTCAAAGCACTCAAGCGCCTCAACCATCCTACCAGCAGCTCCTTTGAGGCATGATTCGTACCGAAAAATTTATTTAAAGCCTTATTTCTTTAAGCAAGTGAAATGAAATAATTATGAAATTATGAACTACCCCCCCCCCCAATTTAAGATGTTACAAAAATCATAGAAAACATCTAAATATTATAGCTAGAGAGTTTATAAAACATGGAATAATATTAAGCCCTAAGAAAATAGAATTAGAAAAAACTGAAATAGAATTCTTAGGATTAATATTATCATCTGATGGTCTTAAACTCCAAGATCATATTATTGTTAAAATAAAAGAATTCCCTGAAAAAATTGTTGATAAAAAACAACTTCAACAATTTCTAGGAATTGTTAATTATGGCAGAAATTTCTTCCCTAATTTGTCTAAAAAACTAGATGAGTTATATGAAAAACTCAAAAAGGACAAACCTTTTGAGTGGTCTAACAAAGATTCAGACATTATAAAACAAATAAAGTCTGAAATAAATCATATTCCAAAAGTTTATTTACCTAAACAAGGTGATAAATTAATTCTAGAAACAGATGCCTCAGAAAGAAATTGGGGATGTGTATTAAAAGCTAAAACAATAGCTAATGAAGAATTAATTTGTGGATATAGTTCTGGAAAGTTTAAACCAAACGAAATTAATTATGCTATTTATGAAAAAGAACTATTAGCAATAAAAAAAGGAATAAAAAAATTCCTAATATATTTAGCACCAGAAAATTTTATTATTAAAACCGATAATCAAGCTGTTAAACAGTTTCTTACTAACAAAAGTTTAGAAACAGTACCTAGAAGGATTAGATGGTATAATGAATTATGCCAATTCAATTTCGAAGTTATATACATAAAAGGTACTAATAATATGATTGCTGATTTTCTTAGCAGGCCTTATGGATAGAGGTAAACAACCTCTAAAAGAAAATGATGGATGGAGAACTATCCATAAAAAACCCAACAAGGGAAAATCACCTATAAGTCCTAAACAAGGATTTATGGCTGCACCTGCAAAAATAATTCCTAAACAAGGATTTATGGCTGCACCTGCAAAAATAATTCCTAAACAAGGATTTATGGCTGCACCAACACAGGTACAATTTTATCCTAACCAGGGATATTATTTACCATATCCATTGGTAAACCAACCAATTGGATCACATTCACCAACACAGGTGGATTATTCTCAATTTTCTCAAAAGCCTCCTACCGATTCTGAAATTCTCAAATATGCAGATGCTTTGTTGAAAAAACAACAAAACTCTGAATTCTCGAATCTAAAGGATTTTTATAATCCAGGCTTACCCCCAGAATATTACCATTTCATAAACAAGATATGGAAAAACCATATTTTGGAACAAAGGGCTAGTTTCAGAAAAGCTCTTACCCAATTCTCAGAATTCTTAGTTGAAAAAACAACTCAAGAAAAATCTGAAGAATTATTATTAAAATCTATATTATACAGAGATTGGGATGATGTCCTAATTGAATATATGGATATTAAGGAGATAAACAATCTTCTTGATACATTTCAATATTTTATTGATAAAGGGAGAAACACTCCTATTATTAATAAGATGTTTCGAAAATATTTATATAACAAATGTAGACAAATTTTACCCTCAGAAATATTTTCGAAAATAAAAGGAGCCATTTGCAAACAGCAAGCTCTATTTTTAGAAACGTTTTCGAAATATTTTTCACAGGCATATGTTTTTACAAATGATATGGGAGAAAAAACTCCTGCTATCAAATTTCGATTAAATCATGAGCCATTTGATATAACCAGTATTGAATGGGGATTTGTTAAAGAAATAACAGTCCAAAATCTCTCTTTTGATTTATTAAAAGATTTTCCGGCGATAGTCAAATCCCGGCTATCAAACTTTGTAAACATAGACGATTTTGTCTATTACTTCCATATTGAGATAAACAGTCTCATTGGTATTGCTGAGGAAGAAAAATTTCATCAGCCTTATCAAATTTGGAATATAAGTACTATGTTTTCGGGAAAAGCCCTGGCAGTAGTCAAAGAAAATCAAGAGCATTTGTCAAAAATCATTGATGAATGTTATAATAATTTCAACAAATATCAAGTCCAAGCTGGAATTGATCTCATGAGCATGGCTCGTCACCTTCTCCACCAAGACACTTATATGTTTTGGACCGATGGAAGAAGAATTTTAGCTTATGGCACTGGAAGAAACCAGGAAGAAAGCAATGAAGAAGCCGTTTCGTTATTAAAACAAATAGCGGAAATGGAGATCGAAGATTATTCGTTAGCAGCGGAGATCCGAGATACATGGGAACGTTGGAACTCACCAGCACCGTCACCAGAATCATTACACCTTGACGAGATCGAGGAAATGAATCTGAGAAACATCCAAGAAGGATGAAGACAACTTGGAAGATGACAACCCGTCAGCATCCAATTGATGTAAGCAATGAGGTAATCAACCATCAATGCTACATAAAAGATGACGCAAGCAATGATGCAAGCAGCATGTATTGCCAGAAAAGGAAGCCACCTGGAAGCAACCAAGAGGGCAACAATTTTGTCAAGAAAAGGAAGCTACGTGGAAAACCCAAAAGCATCCTTATAAACACACTGTTCAAGGAAGCTACGTGGAAAAACCAACATAGCATCCACCAATTGACGAAAGAAACTTGGAAGCCACCAAGAAGCTGGCAATTAATGTGTCCTTATCAGGATCCTATTCGGATTCCAATTGTAATTAAATTAGAGTCTATTCTTTAATTCTTATCCGATCAATTATTTCGGACTTCAACTGTAATTAGATTCTAGTTTAGAATTTTTCGATTATAAATAGGCATTCTTGTAAGCCTAGAAAGGCATCTCGAAAAATACTTAGTTTTAGTTTTCTTTAGTTTTCTCTTTTGTAAATTACTATCTGCTTCTTGTGAAATATTATTCTACGATATATGTGCACTAGCGGAAGGGTTTATATCGTAGAATAATATTTCACAAGAAGAAGATAAATAATTTACAAAAGAGAAAACTAAAGAAAACTAAAACTAAGTATTTTTCGAGATGCCTTTCTAGGCTTACAAGAATGCCTATTTATAATCGAAAAATTCTAAACTAGAATCTAATTACAGTTGAAGTCCGAAATAATTGATCGGATAAGAATTAAAGAATAGACTCTAATTTAATTACAATTGGAATCCGAATAGTATCCTAATAAGGACACATTAATTGTCAGCTTCTTGGTGGCTTCCAAGTTGCTTTCGTCAATTGGTGGATGCTATGTTGGTTTTTCCACGTAGCTTCGTTGAACAGTGTGTTGATAAGGATGCTTTTGGGTTTTCCACGTAGCTTCCTTTTCTTGACAAAATTGTTGCCCTCTTGGTTGCTTCCAGGTGGCTTCCTTTTCTGGCAATACATGCTGCTTGCGTCATTGCTTGCGTCATCTTTTATGTAGCATTGATGGTTGATTACCTCATTGCTTACATCAATTGGATGCTGACGGGTTGTCATCTTCCAAGTTGTCTTCATCCTTCTTGGATGTTTCTCAGATTCATTTCCTCGATCTCGTCAAGGTGTAATGATTCTGGTGACGGTGCTGGTGAGTTCCAACGTTCCCATGTATCTCGGATCTCCGCTGCTAATGGATAATCTTCGATCTCCATTTCTGCTATTTGTTTTAATAACGAAACGGCTTCTTCATTGCTTTCTTCCTGGTTTCTTCCAGTGCCATAAGCTAAAATTCTTCTTCAATCGGTCCAAAACATATAAGTGTCTTGGTGGAGAAGGTGACGAGCCATGCTCATGAGATCAATTCCAGCTTGTACTTGATATTTGTTGAAATTATTATAACATTCATCAATGATTTTTGACAAATGCTCTTGATTTTCTTTGACTACTGCCAGGGCTTTTCCCGAAAACATAGTATATATATTCCAAATTTGATAAGGCTGATGAAATTTTTCTTCCTCAGCAATACCAATGAGACTGTTTATCTCAATATGGAAGTAATAGACAAAATCGTCTATGTTTACAAAGTTTGATAGCCGGGATTTGACTATCGCCGGAAAATCTTTTAATAAATCAAAAGAGAGATTTTGGACTGTTATTTCTTTAACAAATCCCCATTCAATACTGGTTATATTGGCTCATGATTTAATCGAAATTTGATAGCAGGAGTTTTTTCTCCCATATCATTTGTAAAAACATATGCCTGTGAAAAATATTTCGAAAACGTTTCTAAAAATAGAGCTTGCTGTTTGCAAATGGCTCCTTTTATTTTCGAAAATATTTCTGAGGGTAAAATTTGTCTACATTTGTTATATAGACATTTTCGAAACATCTTATTAATAATAGGAGTGTTTCTCCCTTTATCAATAAAATATTGAAATGTATCAAGAAGATTGTTTATCTCCTTAATATCCATATATTCAATTAGGACATCATCCCAATCTCTGTATAATATAGATTTTAATAATAATTCTTCAGATTTTTCTTGAGTTGTTTTTTCAACTAAGAATTCTGAGAATTGGGTAAGAGCTTTTCTGAAACTAGCCCTTTGTTCCAAAATATGGTTTTTCCATATCTTATTTATGAAATGGTAATATTCTGGGGGTAAGCCTGGATTATAAAAATCCTTTAGATTCGAGAATTCAGAGTTTTGTTATTTTTTCAACAAAGCATCTGCATATTTGAAAATTTCAGAATCGGTAGGAGGCTTTTGAGAAAATTGAGAATAATCCACCTGTGTTGGTGAATGTGATCCAATTGGTTGGTTTACCAATGGATATGGTAAATAATATCCCTGGTTAGGATAAAATTGTACCTGTGTTGGTGCAGCCATAAATCCTTGTTTAGGAATTATTTTTGCAGGTGCAGCCATAAATCATTGTTTAGGACTTATAGGTGATTTTCCCTTGTTGGATTTTTTATGGATAGTTCTCCATCCATCATTTTCTTTTAGAGGTTGTTTACCTCTATCCATAAGGCCTGCTAAGAAAATCAGCAATCATTAGCGAATAATTTTATTATTATTTACCAATGGTGTTTCTATAGAAGTATTTTCTATAGATAATATAACCGATTTCTTATTAATAATAAAAGGTAAATATTGATTTAGAAAATTATTACCTAATAATATGTCTCCATACATATCAGGTAAACATAATAATTTTGGAATTATAAATTTAACATTGTTTATGTAGATTGGTATATTTTTAGCTTTATAATAAACAGTAGTTTTGCTACCATTTATTCCACTAATATTTATTATCTTTTTTACAGGTTTCCAATATTCTTTAGGAAGAATATTCTTTTTACAACTACTGGTTGTAGCTCCTGTATCTAATAAAGCATGTAAAGAATATTTTTTATAATCTTTATTATGTAATGTAATTTCAATGTATTTATTGAAATTTGTAATATTATCAATTGAATAATTTATATCTTCCATTCTAGTATTTCTAGAATTTCTACTTGGTGTAGTAGGAAAAATAGGAATATGAACTGTTTTCATACCTATTGGTGTAGAAATACTTATATCTTCTTCTTCCTCTGGTTGAGAACTAGAAGGTAATACTAAATTATCATCTGTATTAGTAATCAGATTATTTCTGAAATATAACTTGTCACCAGATGACATGTATTCAATAGTACTTACTGGTTTAGAAGTACTAGCATTATTGGTTTTATCGAATATCCAGTCTTTTGGAATCGATAAATCTTTTAAATGTAATAGCTTTGGTTGAATTTCTGTAGTAAATTTATTGGGCTCAAAAGCTCAATAATTTATTATTAATTTCTTTTATTTCAACCTCTGCCGTATTAGTATATTCATTAATAGAAGTCCAGCTAATTGCTAAATCTTCTGCTAAATCACTAATATCAGAATTTTTTGTCTGAATTCTAAGGCATAGACACTCTTCTATTAGAGGGTCTGTTATAGAGATAAAGTAATTTGGTTTTACCTTAAATCCTATAACACCTGTATGTAAATTAGATTGAATTCCTCCAATAAGTGCTTTTATTGGATTTTCAAATCTTTTATCTAATAACACTGCTAAAATAGGAACATCATGACCTCTTCTAAATAATGCTCTAATTGTTATCATGATAACTCCTAAATGTATATATCTGACCTGAGGATAGTTTCTTCTAATCCTTTTTATTTTTTCTTTAGTAAATAAGGGAATTTCTGTTAATCCACCTTTAGTATCCTTAGCGACTGTGTTGCCACTAATTTTTTCTATGTGTCTTTTTGACCATAGTTTAAACTTTGATATTTTATAAATTTCTTCTTTAGAAATATGATTTTTATTAATTTTTTCTATTATGTCGTCGGAAAGATCTGTTTCTTCTCCAATTAAACTTCCTAATTTAATATTCTGTTGTTCAGAATTAGGAATTTCTTCTAACTTATTATTAGAACTATTTCCTATCATAAAAATATATTCATCAGAGTCTGTATCAGACTCTGTTTCTGATAATAACTCATATATTATTTCAGTAGGATTTGTTTCCTCACTAAAACATATTTCTAAATCTTGTTCTTCAAGATTTTTAAACATTTTTCTAGCATTCTTACCTTTGTTAGGACAACTTGTTGCTAGATGACCTTCTTCATCACAAATAAAACATTTGCAAATTTGTTTTTTAGTATTTTTAGAAGTTTTTCTTCTAACAAATTTTTTCTTTTTATTATTAGTATATTTTTTATTTCCTGGTTTCCATTTAGCTAATTTATATTTTTTATTATATTTTTTATAGGTTTTCGGACGTATGGAATTACATCCAAATTCCCATTCTCCTTCTAACATTTTTGTACAATATTTATGACTTAATTTATTCTTGACTTGTTTAGCCGCTTTACTCTGTAAGCAATGTAATAGAATTCTTTCTTTGGCGAAATTAATCCTATTACCTATTGTATCTATATCTCCTATTTCTTTATTATCATTACTATGTTTTATAATGAAAGATGCATATTTGTTTATACAAATTTCATCCCAAGGTGGGGGTAATTTATGGAAATATTGATTTCTCCAAAAATCTACACTTTCGTTTTTTAATTTTTGATATTCATGTAGAAATTTCTTAGAGAATTCGTCTAAATATCTAATATCACATAATTTTAATTTTGACAAGGTATAGCTGGATTGACTATCCTGATCTTTTTTATTAGTATAACCACAAAATTCTATTTTTAGAATTGAGGTTAATCCTTTTAATAGGTCTTTAGGAGAACTTATTTGATTAATAAGTTGACCCTTTTGTTCTCTTCCTTTCTCAGATTCTTCCCAGCGTCTGAGAAATTGTAGAACATCACCTTGAAAAGTTCCAATAAAATAGTTTAAAAACTTTTCTTTTGACCATATCGTACTGTTGTTGTTTACAACAATAGTCATGGATTGTGCCCAATCATCTATGATTTTTTCATAATCTGACAAAGGAATATTTGTTAAGTCTAAATATATTCCTCCTTGAGCAACATTTCTTTTATTAAGGTCCCCTACAGTGTAAGGTATAGGTGTAGGTTGACTAGTTTCTCCTGGTGTTTCCAGTTTTATATCATTAGTAGCTATATTTTCTATTTTATTACCTAATATTTTTGTTGTATTTTCAACAATTTCGTGATCCTCATTTATTTGAAGATCTGAGTCTAATTTTCTTTTACCATAAAGATCTTTTTTATCAATTTCCCAAGGTTTAGGTATTATATAATCATCTAGATCTGTGGGTTCAGTATCCATAGGTTCAGGGATTTCTATATTTTCTTCTGTTGAAGTGTTTTCTTCATCAGAATTATGACTCGTGACATTAATATTATCTTCTGAATTATCAGAATTACTACTTTCTATTTCTAATATATAATTTTCACTTTCATTATTATTATTAATAGTATCATTATTACTATTATTATTATTATCATACTCTAACATATAATGATAATTATATTTTTCAAACAAATCTTTATGTTTTTCATAAAGTTCTTCTATTAATTTTAGATATTCAACTCTTTCAAGATTATCTTCCGTTTTAGAAAATTGGTTTTTCCAATGTTCTATTAAAGTTTTATAAGAGTCAAAATCACATTTTTCTTGTTTTTTTATCTTTTTCTCTTTTTTCTTTTGTTTTTTGTTTATTATTATTATTATTATTAGTTGAAGATTCATCCGAAGACTCATCCTCATCTGATAAAACTAAAATAGTATTACTATTACCGTGATATAAAGGTCCTAAATTTAAGTCTGATTCTATATTACTATTACTAAAAATCTGATCTAATTTATTATTTACATCGGATAATAACTCTTTAGACTTGCTATTCAAATCTAAATTCGTTACTTCTCCCATATTATCTATTTTTTCTTCTACTTTACTAACCTTAGTATATAATCTATTAGTTTAATAGGGATATATGTGCACTAGCGGAAGGGTTTATATCGTAGAATAATATTTCACAAGAAGAAGATAGATAATTTACAAAAGAGAAAACTAAAGAAAACTGAAACTAAGTATTTTTCGAGATGCCTTTCTAGGCTTACAAGAATGCCTATTTATAATCGAAAAATTCTAAACTAGAATCTAATTACAGTTGAAGTCTGAAATAATTGATCGGATAAGAATTAAAGAATAGACTCTAATTTAATTACAATTGGAATCCGAATAGTATCCTGATAAGGACACATTAATTGTCAGCTTCTTGGTGGCTTCCAAGTTGCTTTCGTCAATTGGTGGATGCTATGTTGGTATTTCCACGTAGCTTCGTTGAACAGTGTGTTGATAAGGATGCTTTTGGGTTTTCCACGTAGCTTCCTTTTCTTGACAAAATTGTTGCCCTCTTGGTTGCTTCCAGGTGGCTTCCTTTTCTGGCAATACATGCTGCTTGCATCATTGCTTGCGTCATCTTTTATGTAGCATTGATGGTTGATTACCTCATTGCTTACATCAATTGGATGCTGACGGGTTGTCATCTTCCAAGTTGTCTTCATCCTTCTTGGATGTTTCTCAGATTCATTTCCTCGATCTCGTCAAGGTGTAATGATTCTGGTGACGGTGCTGGTGAGTTCCAACGTTCCCATGTATCTCGAATCTCCGCTGCTAACGGATAATCTTCGATCTCCATTTCTGCTATTTGTTTTAATAACGAAACGGCTTCTTCATTGCTTTCTTCCTGGTTTCTTCCAGTGCCATAAGCTAAAATTCTTCTTCCATCGGTCCAAAACATATAAGTGTCTTGGTGGAGAAGGTGACGAGCCATGCTCATGAGATCAATTCTAGCTTGTACTTGATATTTGTTGAAATTATTATAACATTCATCAATGATTTTTGACAAATGCTCTTGATTTTCTTTGACTACTGCCAGGGCTTTTCCCGAAAACATAGTATTTATATTCCAAATTTGATAAGGCTGATGAAATTTTTCTTCCTCAGCAATACCAATGAGACTGTTTATCTCAATATGGAAGTAATAGACAAAATCGTCTATGTTTACAAAGTTTGATAGCCGGGATTTGACTATCGCCGAAAAATCTTTTAATAAATCAAAAGAGAGATTTTGGACTGTTATTTCTTTAACAAATCCCCATTCAATACTGGTTATATCAAATGGCTCATGATTTAATCGAAATTTGATAGCAGGAGTTTTTTCTCCCATATCATTTGTAAAAACATATGCCTGTGAAAAATATTTCGAAAACGTTTCTAAAAATAGAGCTTGCTGTTTGCAAATGGCCCCTTTTATTTTCGAAAATATTTCTGAGGGTAAAATTTGTCTACATTTGTTATATAGACATTTTCGAAACATCTTATTAATAATAGGAGTGTTTCTCCCTTTATCAATAAAATATTGAAATGTATCAAGAAGATTGTTTATCTCCTTAATATCCATATATTCAATTAGGACATCATCCCAATCTCTGTATAATATAGATTTTAATAATAATTCTTCAGATTTTTCTTGAGTTGTTTTTTCAACTAAGAATTCTGAGAATTGGGTAAGAGCTTTTCTGAAACTAGCCCTTTGTTCCAAAATATGGTTTTTCCATATCTTGTTTATGAAATGGTAATATTCTGGGGGTAAGCCTGGATTATAAAAATCCTTTAGATTCGAGAATTCAGAGTTTTGTTGTTTTTTCAACAAAGCATCTGCATATTTGAGAATTTCAGAATCGGTAGGAGGCTTTTGAGAAAATTGAAAATAATCCACCTGTGTTGGTGAATGTGATCCAATTGGTTGGTTTACCAATGGATATGGTAAATAATATCCCTAGTTAGGATAAAATTGTACCTGTGCTGGTGCAGCCATAAATCCTTGTTTAGGAATTATTTTTGCAGGTGCAGCCATAAATCCTTGTTTAGGACTTATAGGTGATTTTCCCTTGTTGGGTTTTTTATGGATAGTTCTCCATCCATCATTGTAACATCCCAAAAATGGGGCTATTTTGTATTTAATTATTTTTCTTATGTATGAACTGCGGTGATATTATTTATGGAATAATAGAGCTTAATTAAGGCTTTGAGTTGGCATGGTTTGGTAGAAAATTTCTGTTGTTAACTTTAAAGGCAGGGAGCCTTAGCAGGAGGGGGTTATAAGAATAAATGTGGATAATTTGACACCAAATGAGGCCTTGGCAAAGTGGCAAAAGTGAGGCCACTTAAGAGCTAGTGTGACGCCACCAAGGAGCAAGGGAGAACCTTGGTTCGAGTCACAGAAATCCTCCTTTTTACTCTTTATTGGGACGGCACAAGGGGAGAGAAATTCTCTCCGTAAATTCTTTTTATTAATTATCTATTTAGATAATAAGATAAATGAGCTTTTTAATGGGATTTTTATATTAGAGGATAATATGAGCATTTGGAATTGGATTTTTTTTATTTGTTTAATTCTGAGGATAATTGGGATAATATTAGTATTATTTTGATAATATAAGATAATTAAGGGGATTATTTGATTAAAAGGATTAATGGTTATTAATAGGGATATTATCTAGATTATTAAGATTATTAAGGGATTATTGGGGATTAATTCAAATTAATTTGAATTAATTCAAAGGGGTGGACGGCAAGGGTACTAAGTGCCTATAAAAGCAGTAGTTGACCCCCCTTGTTTTTCTTTTCTTCATTTTGCTAAGTGCCGAATTCCCTAACCCTCCTTTGTTCTTGTATTTTCTCCACCCTCTCAAATCCCTTCAAGCCGAAACTCTTAGCACCTCTCCTCCCCATTATTTCCTCTTTGGCCGAATATACCCATTGGAAATACCGAATTCCTTTCTCCTGTTTTTAACCACTTTGGCCGAATCTCAAGCAAGGGGTGAACTCCTTCGATTTCTTCTTCAATCGATCCTGAGAGAAGGTAAGTGTGCCGAAATCCCATGGTTTTTCCCTCCCTATTCTCTGCCGATTTCCATTAAGGGGGTAGGTATCAATTTTAATGGTGGTTAGCAAGGCTTCTAAACGAGTGGTAACCGATTTCTTTTAGGTACTCAGGAGAGTAAAGCAGTCGACTCAGGCCTCGATCTCTAGTATTCAATATTTGGTAAGTAAGGTGGTAAGATTAATCTCTTCATTCTGATATTCGATTAAGCTGTAGGCTATTAGTCTTATTTACTAATCAGTGGTAGTTGATTAAGCAGATTCGGGAAATTAAGTACTGTGGTTGGTAACCGAAAGGGTAAAGGTAAGGTTCGGGTTCACAAGGAACCCTTTACAATTAATTTGGTTTGGTCGATTAGGCCATGGCACTAACTTTGACAGTTGGCCGAATATAGGGACACGGACTTAGAGTGGGGGCCGATTGGTTTCTTTTCGGGATTTAGACTCCTCGTTGGTGACAGGTGTGTACATACACACATATAACTTGTTAAATATGCTGATTGTTGTGAATGCTATTTTGATTTTATGTAGCATTAGATAATATACCATATCGGTATAGATGGTGATTCAGGTAAGTACCTGTTAATATGAATTTGTTATTTGATGCTTTTGGGAAGCACGATGCATTGATACATGAGATTTAAGTATGTGATGACATGAAACATATACATATGTGATTGATGTGGGATTGATGAGTGGAGGGGGCAGTATTAATCGTGCCGACGGGCACCAGTGTTTTGGTAACACACCGTGACTACGGTCACCAGAGGTTTGGTACCTCCAGAGGTTTGGCACCTCATAGCGACTTATCCCTGTGGTTAACACCACCGTGGGTTGGCCCTACTTGAGATATGGGATCGTCTGCCAGTGATTTGGTATCACACGATGGGTTGGCCCCATCAATCGATTCGTGTCTACGGACACCAGTGTTTTGGTAACACATCGTGACTATATGTCACCAGTGGTTTGGCACCACCAGTGGTTTGGTACCACAGCGGGGTAGACAGTGGCGTTTGGTTGGCTAGGTTGGGGGTACATAATATTCTGCATATTGATTGTTATATGTTGTGTATGAAAATGTCTTTAAAACGGGGGAAGAGTTACATACTGAGTCTTGGTGACTCACCTTCTTCTTTATTTTTCAGGTGATACTTAGACTACGGATATGAAGCCAGAGGGACTCGAGGTGGCCATGCAGTGGATGTGAATTAATTGAACTTTAACTTAGCTATTTTATTTTATTGGTTTATTATTATTTTGGATGTAATAAGGCCTAAGGTTTTTATTTTTATTTTATGTTTGGAACAAATTGGTTTTAAAACATTTCTCAATATTAATTAAGTTCTCATGTTTGCAAAAATGTTAATCGCGAAAATGTTTTATCGTGCCATCGGGTACATTTGAAATTTGTATAATAACTTGACTTATTAAATTTCCAAATTAAATCTAAGTATGGTTTTAGCAAGATAACCAAAAACGAGAAGTTTTCAAAAAAAAAAAAACTTAAATTGGTTTTAAAATGGGTTTCAAAAAGTTTTCTCCGTAACAAACCAAATTCGGTCATAATGTTTGGGCCGGGTTTGGGTTGTTACAAAATTGGTATCAGAGCCCAGGTCAAAGCTAGGCTGTGGGGGACCAAGGCCCAAAAATGTTTTAGTAGGCCTTTTTAATTGTTTTTGGGTTTTAAAGCAGCATGGCCCGAGTCTCCGGCACCGATCCGCCCAGGTAAGTACATCTAAACCTCTTTGTGAATTATATTTTGTAGAAGGGTAGGAAGCATGGAACGTAGATAGACTTATAGGAACTTGAACCCTAGGATTAGATTACTCAAACACACAAACAGAACATAAGACTTAAGGAACTAAACCAACCTATGACTTAGTCACTGAGCTAGGGTGTGGTAACCCCTGTACGCATGTCTAGGATTGGATCCGGGAGAGCCTGGTATTTAAGCAGTCCTAGTGACTCACCACCTCTTCGCAGGAATCCTACCTGGTGCGTAGCTTCGGTTCACCCTAACCCAGATGGCTCAGTGGTGTGGCAACCTCTGTGCGCATGTCTAGAAAGGTTCAGTGGGAGCTTGGTATTTAAGCAGTCCGTGTGACTCACCTCCTCTCTATTCGAATCCTGCCTGGTGCGTAGCTTTGGTTCACCCTAACCAAGAGGGCTCGGTCATAGGCTAAACATAACGACTAAAACCCGAAAGGGACCTAGCCATGTTTTCGAAAGGAAGGAAACAACAAAACTTGGTTTCAAAACTTTTTAACCACCCTCTTGAATTTGAGAACAACCATCTTTACAACTCTTTCCCGAAAAATTTGATTTGTGGAAAATTACTAAAATGCCCTTGGTTCATAAAATATCAACTCAATGATTTTGCTCAAAAATTTCAACTATTTTACAAATATTCAACAACTTAGTTTTGAAAATCATCAACAAAATATTTTGGTCTTGGAAAATTACGAAAACGCCCTTAAGTTGCAAAATTACCAAAATGACCTTGACTTTTGAACTTTTTGCAAACAGCAACGTTTTAAGAAAGAAAACTCTCAAAAAGGACCCTCAGAGTTTTACAATTGTTAAAACATCTTCGATGTGCAAAATTTACAAAATTACCCCTGATTGACAAAATTACGAAAATACCCCTAGGTTCCAAAACGATGCCATATCTTTAAATTTTGCCGATTTTCGAAAACATCCTCCAGTTTTGGGAATTTCAAAGTGATCTGTTTTATTAAAATTTTACAACTTCTTCTATTACGAAAATAACCCTGTAGAAAAATGACGAAAATACCCCTGGGTTAGAAATGGGCAGAAATGTCCGAAGAGCGAATAGGTATGGAAAGTATTAGGGAATGGATGCATGAACTCCTTTGTGTGAACTAGGATAGGAAACTGAAACCTTGTTTGCTCGAAAGAATCTCTGATTAAAACTCTAACCATAAAATTTCTTCGCTGATAATGAAGTGGAACAAACGCTAATGCATAAAATTTCTCTTAATCAGATTAAAAGCGCAGTAGATAGAATGAGTTCTAGAGGACGTGGACGCCGTGGACGCGGTAGGGGTAGGATGACCGTATCTGAACCCGTCAGGTCGGGTCAAGGTTCTGAAAATGAAGTACCACCGCCACCACCACCTCCTACTTTTAGAGCTGAGGAGCAGGATCAGACCGGTGGCGAGGCAGTATCGCAAGCGGTATTGCGAGTTCTGGAGATTGTGGCTGGGGCTGGTGGAAATTTGGGAGCTCGAAAGTCTGTTCCCGAGCGAATTTGGGCTAACGGAGCTGAAGTGTTCCGAGGTGTGTCAGGAGTAGCACCCAGTGCAGCAGAGTACTGGCTAGAATCTACAGAAAGGATCATGGACGATCTAGACCTGTCTAAAAAGGAAAAGCTGAAAGGGGCAGTGTCGCTCCTGAAGGATGAAGCGTACCTGTGGTGGCTCACGGTTCGGGATGGAGCCACGGCAGATGATCTCACGTGGGAATATTTCAAAACCGCTTTTCAGAAAAAGTATGTAGGCACCAGTTATACAGATGCTCAGAGGAAAGCCTTTCTAGGGTTAGTGCAAGGAACTAAGTCAGTAGCGGAATATGATGCGGAGTTTTTAAGACTGAGTAGGTATGCTAGAGGCATCGTGGCTACAGAACACGAGCGCTGTGTCCGCTTTGAGGACGGACTTCGAGATGATTTGAGGTTACTGATTGCCCCGCAGCAAGTTCGTGAGTTTTCATCTCTAGTGGAAAAGGCTAAGGTAGCCGAAGGGATCAAGGAGGCTGTGAGGAAAAATTATAGTAGGAATAATCAAAAGAGAGGATTTGGGTCAGCTGGATCCAGTGGTAGTGTCCAGAAAAAGGTTAGGCCAAGTGGGCCAAATCAGGCGGCAAGGCCCATGACTGCTAATCAGAGGCCGACTCAGTGTAACCGCTGTGGAAAGACCCATTGGGGAAGTTGTTCGACCGGCGATAGAGGATGTTTTGAGTGTGGGTCTTTGGAGCATCGGGTCAGAGATTGTCCTCGGAAGCTAGCTAAGAACCAGCCAGAGGGACAGAACCATGCTCAGGATAGAAATGTGGGACCACAGAGGGGTCGTGGTAATGGCAGAGGAAGCAACGGTCCTAACCGAGGTCGTGGAATTCAGGGCAGAGGTTCAGGCAACACAGAGGCTAGGCAGCCTGGCTTAGTCTATGCGGCGAGACATCGCAAGGAGGGTGACGCACCGGATGTCATAACCGGTACGTTCTTAATTTTTGGATTTCCTTATATTGCATTAATTGATGTGGGTTCGACGCACTCGTACATTGCTAGTAGTGTGGTAGAGACTATGGACCTAGACTCTGAAACTGCTTCTAGGAAGATGACTGTAGTTAGCCCTTTAGGTCACTCTGTAGTCGTAGACAAACTATATAGAAATGTACCCCTAGAACTCCAAGGGGTAGTATTCGTGGCTGATCTGATGGAGCTGTCATTTGGGGAGTTCGATTTGATTCTCGGTATGGATTGGCTGGTTAAGTATCAGGCGAATTTGGATTGCGCGGCTAAGCGCATGGTTCTTAAGACGGCTGAAAATGATGAAGTGGTTATGATAGGTGATAGAAGGAATTACCTATCCAACGTGGTGTCTGCCTTGAAGGTTGAGAAGATGGTCAAGAAGGGTTGTAAGGCGTTTTTGGTTCAAATCTGTGCTTTGGAAGCTAAGGAGTCAGTAGTTGGAAAGGTCCGAACGGTTGGGGAATTTGCTGATGTGTTCCCAGAAGAACTTCCGAGTCTGCCTCCAGATCGGGAAGTCGAATTCGGTATAGACTTACTACCCAGAACGGCACCTGTGTCTATAGCACCTTACCGAATGGCACCAAAGGAATTGGTGGAGCTGATGGCTCAAATTCAGGAGCTCTTGGATAGAGGATTTATCCGACCAAGCATATCTCCATGGGGAGCACCAGTGTTATTTGTCAAGAAGAAGGACGGGTCCATGCGAATGTGTATTGACTACCGCCAACTGAACAAGTTAACAATAAAAAACAAGTACCCGTTGCCTCGGATCGATGACTTGTTTGACCAACTGAGGGGTGCGTCGGTATTCTCAAAGATTGATCTTAGGTCAGGTTATCATCAATTAAGGGTGAAAGAGGCTGATGTTCACAAGACGGCATTCCGAACTCGGTATGGGCATTACGAGTTCTTAGTGATGCCATTCGGGTTGACCAATGCACCGACGGCATTTATGGATTTAATGAATAGGGTATTTCAACAGTACTTAGACCAATTCGTCGTGGTGTTCATCGACGACATATTGGTTTACTCAAGGACGGAGGAGGAGCATGACAAGCATTTACGGATAGTTCTGCAAGTGTTGAGGGAAAAGCAGTTATATGCCAAATTCAGTAAGTGCGAATTCTGGCTGAGGGAAGTGGCTTTCTTAGGACATGTAGTATCAGCTGAAGGAATTAGAGTAGACCCTCGCAAGATTGAAGCAGTATTGGATTGGAAACCACCTAGGTCGGTGGCTGAAATACGGAGTTTTCTGGGTTTAGCAGGGTACTATCGGAGATTTGTAGAAGGATTCTCTCTGATCGCAGCGCCGTTGACTAAGTTGCTAAGGAAAGGTGTTTCATTTGTATGGTTAGAAAAGTAACAAGAAAGTTTTGATAAGCTAAGGAAAATTCTGACGGAAGCTCCGGTTTTGGTACAGCCTGAAGCAGGGAAGTTGTTTACCGTCTACTGTGATGCATCCCATACTGGTTTGGGATGTGTGCTGATGCAAGAAGGAAAGGTAGTAGCCTATGCGTCCCGTCAGTTAAGACCGCATGGGGTTAACTACCCAACGCACGACTTGGAGTTAGCCGCAGTTGTCTTCGCTCTAAAGATATGGAGACACTATCTGTATGGGGAAAAGTCAATAGTCTACACGGATCACAAAAGCTTGAGGTATCTTTTGACTCAGAAGGATCTGAATCTGAGACAACGGCGATGGATTGAACTATTAAAAGACTACGATTGTTCAATCGAGTATCATCCGGGTAAGGCTAACGTGGTAGCTAACGCGTTGAGTCGAAAGGTTGTGACAGATTTAAGAGTGATGTTTGCTCGGTTGAGTCTATATGACGATGGGAGTCTCTTGGCAGAGCTTCAAGTAAAGCCAACATGGATCGAGGAGATTAAGGACAAACAGTTAGTGGATGAAGGGTTAAATGCTAAGAGAATGCAAGTTCAGGATGGTGGCTTAGAAGGGTACGGATTGACTGGTGATGGTGTATTATGTTTTCAAGGACGGCCCTGTATGCCGAAAGATGTGGAGCTAAGGCAGAAAATTCTCCAAGATGCACATAGCAGCCCATACGCTATGCATCCTGGGGGCAGCAAAATGTATGGAGACTTGCGGAAACAGTTCTGGTGGCCTGGGTTGAAGCGTGAGATAACGGAGTTCGTAGGAAAGTGTCTGACATGTCAGCAGGTTAAGGCTGAACATCAGTTACCATCGGGACTACTTCAACCGGTAAAGATTCCTCAATGGAAATGGGAGAGGATCACCATGGATTTCGTTAGTGGGTACCCCTTACGCCCAGCAAGAAGGATGCAATTTGGGTAATAGTGGACCGTTTGACCAAGTCAGCTCACTTCGTACCAGTGAGAATGGATTACTCACTCCAGAAGCTAGCAAAGTTGTATGTGGCTGAGATAGTCAGATTGCATGGTGTGCCAGTATCGATTATCTCGGATAGGGATCCAAGGTTCACGTCGAGGTTCTGGAAAGCGTTGCATCAAGCTTTGGGTACGAGATTGGATTTCAGTACAGCTTTCCATCCACAGTCAGACGGGCAGTCAGAAAGGGTTATACAGATCCTAGAGGATATGTTAAGAGGTTGTGTCTTGGAATTTCGAGGTAGTTGGGAGGAATTCTTGCCATTAGCAGAGTTCGCCTACAACAATAGCTATCAGGCGAGTATCCAGATGGCACCATACGAAGCATTGTATGGACGGAAATGCCGTACTCCTACATGTTGGACAGAGTTGGGTGAACGACAAGTTTTGGGTCCAGAATTGGTAACAGAAACTGAGGATAAAGTCAAGTTGATTCGTTCTCGTCTTAAGGAGGCATCAGATTGGCAGAAGTCTTATGCTGATCTTAAGCGTAAGGAAATGGAGTATGCTGTAGGGGACAAGGTTTTTCTGAAGGTGTCACCTTGGAAAAAGGTGTTGAGATTTGGTCGGAAAGGGAAGCTAAGCCCAAGGTTTATCGGGCCCTATACAGTGGTAAAGCGAGTAGGATCGGTAGCTTATCAGCTAGAGTTGCCGGCAGAACTGAATCAGATCCATGACGTATTTCATGTATCGATGTTGAGACGGTATTGAGGTGAATTCGGATCTATTTTTTGAAGAAGAACCGGTTCAGATCTTAGATCGAGATGTGAAGGTTCTGCGTAGAAAGTCAGTGCCCTTAGTGAAAGTGCTGTGGCAGAACCATGGTGTGGAAGAAGCTACGTGGGAACCTGAGGATGTGATATGGCGGCAATACCCTCATCTATTTTAGCTAGGTAATTTCGGGACGAAATTTATTTTAAGGGGGGTAGAACTGTAACATCCCAAAAATGGGGCTATTTGGAATTTAATTATTTTTCTTATGTATGAACTGCGGTGATATTATTTATGGAATAATAGAGCTTAATTAAGGCTTTGAGTTGGCATAGTTTGGTAGAAAATTTCTGTTGTTAACTTTAAAGGCAGGGAGCCTTAGCAGGAGGGGGTTATAAGAATAAATGTGGATAATCTGACACCGAATGAGGCCTTGGCAAAGTGGCAAAAGTGAGGCCACTTAAGAGCTAGTGTGACGCCACCAAGGAGCAAGGAAGAACCTTGGTTCGAGTCACAGAAATCCTCCCTTTTGCTCTTTATTGGGACGGCACAAGGAGAGAGAAATTCTCTCCTTAAATTCTTTTTATTAATTATCTATTTAGATAATAAGATAAATGAGCTTTTTAATGGGATTTTTATATTAGAGGATAATATGAGCATTTGGAATTGGATTTTTTTTATTTGTTTAATTCTGAGGATAATTGGGATAATATTAGTTTTATTTTGATAATATAAGATAATTAAGGGGATTATTTGATTAAAAGGATTAATGGTTATTAATAGGGATATTATCTAGATTATTAAGATTATTAAGGGATTATTGGGGATTAATTCAAATTAATTTGAATTAATTCAAAGGGGTGGACGACAAGGGTACTAAGTGCCTATAAAAGCAGTAGTTGACCCCCCTTGTTTTTCTTTTCTTCATTTTGCTAAGTGCCGAATTCCCTAACCCTCCTTTGTTCTTGTATTTTCTCCACCCTCTCAAATCCCTTCAAGCCGAAACTCTTAGCACCTCTCCTCCCCATTATTTCCTCTTTGGCCGAATATACCCATTGGAAATACCGAATTCCTTTCTCCTGTTTTTAACCACTTTGGCCGAATCTCAAGCAAGGGGTGAGCTCCTTCGATTTCTTCTTCAATCGATCCTGAGAGAAGGTAAGTGTGCCGAAATCCCATGGTTTTTCCCTCCCTATTCTCTGCCGATTTCCATTAAGGGGGTAGGTATCAATTTTAATGGTGGTTAGCAAGGCTTCTAAACGAGTGGTAACCGATTTCTTTTAGGTACTCAGGAGAGTAAAGCAGTCGACTCAGGCCTCGATCTCTAGTATTCAATATTTGGTAAGTAAGGTGGTAAGATTAATCTCTTTATTCTGCTATTCGATTAAGCTGTAGGCTATTAGTCTTATTTACTAATCAGTGGTAGTTGATTAAGCAGATTCGGGAAATTAAGTACTGTGGTTGGTAACCGAAAGGGTAAAGGTAAGGTTCGGGTTCACAAGGAACCCTTTACAATTAATTTGGTTTGGCCGATTAGGCCATGGCACTAACTTTGACAGTTGGCCGAATATAGGGACACGGACTTAGAGTGGGGGCCGATTGGTTTCTTTTCGGGATTTAGACTCCTCGTTGGTGACAGGTGTGTACATACACACATATAACTTGTTAAATATGCTGATTGTTGTGAATGCTATTTCGATTTTATGTAGCATTAGATAATATACCATATCGGTATAGATGGTGATTCAGGTAAGTACCTGTTAATATGAATTTGTTATTTGACGCTTTTGGGAAGCACGATGCATTGATACATGAGATTTAAGTATGTGATGACATGAAACATATACATATGTGATTGATGTGGGATTGATGAGTGGAGGGGGCAGTATTAATCGTGCCGACGGGCACCAGTGTTTTGGTAACACACCGTGACTACGGTCACCAGAGGTTTGGTACCTCCAGAGGTTTGGCACCTCATAGCGACTTATCCCTGTGGTTAACACCACCGTGGGTTGGCCCCACTTGAGATATGGGATCGTCTGCCAGTGATTTGGTATCACACGATGGGTTGGCCCCATCAATCGATTCGTGTCTACGGACACCAGTGTTTTGGTAACACATCGTGACTATATGTCACCAGTGGTTTGGCACCACCAGTGGTTTGGTACCACAGCGGGGTAGACAGTGGCGTTTGGTTGGCTAGGTTGGGGGTACATAATATTCTGCATATTGATTGTTATATGTTGTGTATGAAAATGTCTTTAAAACGGGGGAAGGGTTACATACTGAGTCTTGGTGACTCACCTTCTCCTTTATTTTTCAGGTGATACTTAGACTGCGGATATGGAGCCGGAGGGACTTGAGGTGGCCATGCAGTGGATGTGAATTAATTGAACTTTAACTTAGCTATTTTATTTTATTGGTTTATTATTATTTTGGATGTAATAAGGCCTAAGGTTTTTATTTTTATTTTATGTTTGGAACAAATTGGTTTTAAAACATTTCTCAATATTAATTAAGTTCTCATGTTTGCAAAAATGTTAATCGCGAAAATGTTTTATCGTGCCATCGGGTACATTTGAAATTTGTATAATAACTTGACTTATTAAATTTCCAAATTAAATCTAAGTTTGGTTTTAGCAAGATAACCAAAAACGAGAAGTTTTCAAAAAAAAAAAAAAAAACTTAAATTGGTTTTAAAATGGGTTTCAAAAAGTTTTCTCCGTAACAAACCAAATTCGGTCATAATGTTTGGGCCGGGTTTGGGTTGTTACAATCATTTTCTTTTAGAGGTTGTTTACCTCTATCCATAAGGCCTGCTAAGAAAATCAGCAATCTTTAGCGAATAATTTTATTATTATTTACCAATGGTGTTTCTATAGAAGTATTTTCTATAGATAATATAACTGATTTCTTATTAATAATAAAAGGTAAATATTGATTTAGAAAATTATTACCTAATAATATGTCTCCATACATATCAGGTAAACATAATAATTTTGGAATTATAAATTTAACATTGTTTATGTAGATTGGTATATTTTTAGCTTTATAATAAACAGTAGTTTTACTACCATTTATTCCACTAATATTTATTATCTTTTTTACAGGTTTCCAATATTCTTTAGGAAGAATATTCTTTTTACAACCACTGGTTGTAGATCCTGTATCTAATAAAGCATGTAAAGAATGTTTTTTATAATTTTTACTATGTAATGTAATTTCAATGTATTTATTGAAATTTGTAATATTATCAATTGAATAATTTATATCTTCCATTCTAGTATTTCTAGAATTTCTACTTGGTGTAGTAGGAAAAATAGGAATATGAACTGTTTTCATACCTATTGGTGTAGAAATACTTATATCTTCTTCTTCCTCTGGTTGAGAACTAGAAGGTAATACTAAATTATCATCTGTATTAGTAATCAGATTAGTTCTGAAATATAACTTGTCACCAGATGACATGTATTCAATAGTACTTACTGGTTTAGAAGTACTAGCATTATTGGTTTTATCGATTATCCAGTCTTTTGGAATCGATAAATCTTTTAAATGTAATAGCTTTGGTTGAATTTCTGTAGTAAATTTATTGGGCTCAAAAAGCTCAATAATTTTATTATTAATTTCTTTTATTTCAACCTCTGCCGTATTAGTATATTCATTAATAGAAGTCCAGCTGATTGCTAAATCTTCTGCTAAATCACTAATATCAGAATTTTTTGTCTGAATTCTAAGGCATAGACACTCTTCTATTAGAGGGTCTGTTATAGAGATAAAGTAATTTGGTTTTACCTTAAATCCTATAACACCTGTATGTAAATTAGATTGAATTCCTCCAATAAGTGCTTTTATTGGATTTTCAAATCTTTTATCTAATAACACTGCTAAAATAGGAACATCATGACCTCTTCTAAATAATGCTCTAATTGTTATCATGATAACTCCTAAATGTATATATCTAACCTGAGGATAGTTTCTTCTAATCCTTTTTATTTTTTCTTTAGTAAATAAGGGAATTTCTGTTAATCCACCTTTAGTATCCTTAGCGACTGTGTTGCCACTAATTTTTTCTATGTGTCTTTTTGACCATAATGATATAAAACTGGAAACACCAGGAGAAACTAGT
This sequence comes from Gossypium australe, assembly GCA_005393395.2. Lineage (NCBI taxonomy): Eukaryota > Viridiplantae > Streptophyta > Magnoliopsida > Malvales > Malvaceae > Gossypium > Gossypium australe. The sequence continues at coordinate 36,050,161 of CM016622.1, forward strand.
CAACCTACACCTATACCTTACACTGTAGGAGACCTTAATAAAAGAAATGTTGCTTAAGGAGGAATATATTTAGACTTAACAAATATTCATTTGTCAGATTATGAAAAAATCATAGATGATTGGGCACAATCCATGACTATTGTTGTAAACAACAACAGTACGATATGGTCAAAAGAAAAGTTTTTAAACTATTTTGTTGGAACTTTTCAAGGTGATGTTCTACAATTTCTCAGACGCTGGGAAGAATCTGAGAAAGGAAGAGAACAAAAGAGTCAACTTATTAATCAAATAAGTTCTCCTAAAGACCTATTAAAAGGATTAACCTCAATTCTAAAAATAGAATTTTGTGGTTATACTAATAAAAAAGATCAGGATAGTCAATCCAGCTATACCTTGTCAAAATTAAAATTATGTGATATTAGATATTTAGACGAATTCTCTAAGAAATTTCTACATGAATGCTACATAGAAGATGACGCAAGCAATGATGCAAGCAGCATGTATTGCCAGAAAAGGAAGCCACCTGGAAGCAACCAAGAGGGCAACAATTTTGTCAAGAAAAGGAAGCTACGTGGAAAACCCAAAAGCATCCTTATCAACACACTGTTCAACGAAGCTACGTGGAAAAACCAACATAGCATCCACCAATTGACGAAAGCAACTTGGAAGCCACCAAGAAGCTGACAATTAATGTGTCCTTATCAGGATACTATTCGGATTCCAATTGTAATTAAATTAGAGTCTATTCTTTAATTCTTATCCGATCAATTATTTCGGACTTCAACTGTAATTAGATTCTAGTTTAGAATTTTTCGATTATAAATAGGCATTCTTGTAAGCCTAGAAAGGCATCTCGAAAAATACTTAGTTTCAGTTTTCTTTAGTTTTCTCTTTTGTAAATTATCTATCTTCTTCTTGTGAAATATTATTCTACGATATAAACCTTCCGCTAGTGCACATATATCCCTATTAAACTAATAGATTATATACTAAGGTTAGTAAAGTAGAAGAAAAAATAGATAATATGGGAGAAGTAACGAATTTAGATTTGAATAGCAAGTCTAAAGAGTTATTATCCGATGTAAATAATAAATTAGATCAGATTATTAGTAATAGTAATATAGAATCAGACTTAAATTTAGGACATTTATATCACGGTAATAGTAATACTATTTTAGTTTTATCAGATGAGGATGAGTCTTCGGATGAATCTTCAACTAATAATAATAATAATAATAATAATAAACAAAAAACAAAAGAAAAAAGAGAAAAAGATAAAAAAACAAGAAAAATGTGATTTTGACTGTTATAAAACTTTAATAGAACATTGGAAAAACCAATTTTCTAAAACGGAAGATAATCTTGAAAGAGTTGAATATCTAAAATTAATAGAAGAACTTTATGAAAAACATAAAGATTTGTTTGAAAAATATAATTATCATTATATGTTAGAGTATGATAATAATAATAATAGTAATAATGATACTATTAATAATAATAATGAAAGTGAAAATTATATATTAGAAATAGAAAGTAGTAATTCTGATAATTCAGAAGATAATATTAATGTCACGAGTCATAATTCTGATGAAGAAAACACTTCAACAGAAGAAAATATAGAAATCCCTGAACCTATGGATACTGAACCCACAGATCCAGATGATTATATAATACCTAAACCTTGGGAAATTGATAAAAAAGATCTTTATGGTAAAAGAAAATTAGACTCAGATCTTCAAATAAATGAGGATCACGAAATTGTTGAAAATACAACAAAAATATTAGGTAATAAAATAGAAAATATAGCTACTAATGATATAAAACTAGAAACACCAGGAGAAACTAGTCAACCTACACCTATACCTTACACTGTAGGGGACCTTAATAAAAGAAATGTTGCTCAAGGAGGAATATATTTAGACTTAACAAATATTCCTTTGTCAGATTATGAAAAAATCATAGATGATTGGGCACAATCCATGACTATTGTTGTAAACAACAACAGTACGATATGGTCAAAAGAAAGTTTTTAAACTATTTTATTGGAACTTTTCAAGGTGATGTTCTACAATTTCTCAGACGCTGGGAAGAATCTGAGAAAGGAAGAGAACAAAAGGGTCAACTTATTAATCAAATAAGTTCTCCTAAAGACCTATTAAAAGGATTAACCTCAATTCTAAAAATAGAATTTTGTGGTTATACTAATAAAAAAGATCAGGATAGTCAATCCAGCTATACCTTGTCAAAATTAAAATTATGTGATATTAGATATTTAGACGAATTCTCTAAGAAATTTCTACATGAATATCAAAAATTAAAAACGAAAGTGTAGATTTTTGGAGAAATCAATATTTCCATAAATTACCCCCACCTTGGGATGAAATTTGTATAAACAAATATGCATCTTTCATTATAAAACATAGTAATGATAATAAAGAAATAGGAGATATAGATACAATAGGTAATAGGATTAATTTCGCCAAAGAAAGAATTCTATTACATTGCTTACAGAGTAAAGCGGCTAAACAAGTCAAGAATAAATTAAGTCATAAATATTGTACAAAAATGTTAGAAGGAGAATGGGAATTTGGATGTAATTCCATACGTCCGAAAACCTATAAAAATATAATAAAAAATATAAATTAGCTAAATGGAAACCAGGAAATAAAAAATATACTAATAATAAAAAGAAAAAATTTGTTAGAAGAAAAACTTCTAAAAATACTAAAAAACAAATTTGCAAATGTTTTATTTGTGATGAAGAAGGTCATCTAGCAACAAGTTGTCCTAACAAAGGTAAGAATGCTAGAAAAATGTTTAAAAATCTTGAAGAACAAGATTTAGAAATATGTTTTAGTGAGGAAATAAATCCTACTGAAATAATATATGAGTTATTATCAGAAACAGAGTCTGATACAGACTCTGATGAATATATTTTTATGATAGGAAATAGTTCTAATAATAAGTTAGAAGAAATTCCTAATTCTGAACAACAGAATATTAAATTAGGAAGTTTAATTGGAGAAGAAACAGATCTTTCCGACGACATAATAGAAAAAAATTAATAAAAATCATATTTCTAAAGAAGAAATTTATAAAATATCAAAGTTTAAACTATGGTCAAAAAGACACATAGAAAAAATTAGTGGCAACACAGTCGCTAAGGATACTAAGGGTGGATTAACAGAAATTCCCTTATTTACTAAAGAAAAAATAAAAAGGATTAGAAGAAACTATCCACAGGTCAGATATATACATTTAGGAGTTATCATGATAACAATTAGAGCATTATTTAGAAGAGGTCATGATGTTCCTATTTTAGCAGTGTTATTAGATAAAAGATTTGAAAATCCAATAAAAGCACTTATTGGAGGAATTCAATCTAATTTACATACAGGTGTTATAGGATTTAAGGTAAAACCAAATTACTTTATCTCTATAACAGACCCTCTAATAGAAGAGTGTCTATGCCTTAGAATTCAGACAAAAAATTCTGATATTAGTGATTTAGCAGAAGATTTAGCAATCAGCTGGACTTCTATTAATGAATATACTAATACGGCAGAGGTTGAAATAAAAGAAATTAATAATAAAATTATTGAGCTTTTTGAGCCCAATAAATTTACTACAGAAATTCAACCAAAGCTATTACATTTAAAAGATTTATCGATTCCAAAAGACTGGATATTCGATAAAACCAATAATGCTAGTACTTCTAAACCAGTAAGTACTATTGAATACATGTCATCTGGTGACAAGTTATATTTCAGAAATAATCTGATTACTAATACAGATGATAATTTAGTATTACCTTCTAGTTCTCAACCAGAGGAAGAAGAAGATATAAGTATTTCTACACCAATAGGTATGAAAACAGTTCATATTCCTATTTTTCCTACTACACCAAGTAGAAATTCTAGAAATACTAGAATGGAAGATATAAATTATTCAATTGATAATATTACAAATTTCAATAAATACATTGAAATTACATTACATAATAAAGATTATAAAAAATATTCTTTACATGCTTTATTAGATACAGGAGCTACAACCAGTAGTTGTAAAAAGAATATTCTTCCTAAGAATATTGGAAACCTGTAAAAAAGATAATAAATATTAGTGGAATAAATGGTAGCAAAACTACTGTTTATTATAAAGCTAAAAATATACCAATCTACATAAACAATGTTAAATTTATAATTCCAAAATTATTATGTTTACCTGATATGTATGGAGACATATTATTAGGTAATAATTTTCTAAATCAATATTTACCTTTTATTATTAATAAGAAATCGGTTATATTATCTATAGAAAATACTTCTATAGAAACACCATTGGTAAATAATAATAAAATTATTCGCTAATGATTGCTGATTTTCTTAGCAGGCCTTATGGATAGAGGTAAACAACCTCTAAAAGAAAATGATGGATGGAGAACTATCCATAAAAAATCCAACAAGGGAAAATCACCTATAAGTCCTAAACAAGGATTTATGGCTGCACCTGCAAAAATAATTCCTAAACAAGGATTTATGGCTGCACCAACACAGGTACAATTTTATCCTAACCAGGGATATTATTTACCATATCCATTGGTAAACCAACCAATTGGATCACATTCACCAACACAGGTGGATTATTCTCAATTTTCTCAAAAGCCTCCTACCGATTCTGAAATTTTCAAATATGCAGATGCTTTGTTGAAAAAATAACAAATGTAACACCCCAAACCCGGCCCACAAGCCATGACCGGATTTGGTATGTCACGGAGTAAAAAGGAGTTTGAAAGGTTTGGACTAATAGTAGAAAATTTAAAATTTGTTAAGGATATAAAACGGTATTTGCTAAAACTCAAGTGGGTTGATTTGATAAATCCGGTTGAGTGGAAAATTCATTCTTCCTTTTTAAAATCATTTGATCATTTAAATTTCTGATCATTAGAGTGATCAATAGCTTGGAAATTTCGTTACCCGATGGTAACATTTTTTTTTTTTGAAATCGTATACGAGTGCTTACTTTGAAAACGTTACTATTAGCCGATTTGCATAACCGTTTGTAAGTTCATCAGTTATATGATAAAGTAAAACAACTACCTAAACATCCAAAATAATAATAATAATAAGCGGCCATATTACAACCCAATCGAATTGTAGTGAATAATAAACTTAAAGCGGGCAAAATAAAATTTCAAGTCCACAAAACCAACATGGCCGCCTCGAGCCCTCCTCGGCTCCGCATCCGCGCTCTACTCACCTGCAAGATGATATGGGAAGGGGTGAGTCACCAAGACTCAATGTATGTCTCCCCAACCCGGAAATAACACTCATACACAAGATATTAGTATGACATGCAATTATGCAACCCAACCTAGCCAACCATGCTCCTTTTCTACCCCATGTGGTACCAAACCACTGGTGGTGCCAAACCACTGGTGACTTATAGTCACGATATCCGTCAATACGTGTGGTGCCAAACCACTGGTGGTGCCAAACCACTGGTGACCCGAAGTCACAATCAAATGATGGGGCCAACCCATCGTGTGATACCAAATCACTGGCGTCGATCCCGTATCTCAAATGTGGGGCCAACCCACGGTGGCACTAAGCCACAGGGACGAGACGCTATGAGGTGCCAAACCTCTGGAGGTACCAAACCTCTGGTGACCGTAGTCACAGTGTGTTACCAAAACACTGGTGTCCATCGACACGAATATTACTCCCTCGCATCAATCCCACCATCGTCATGCTCATATCACAAGTATCATGATCCCATATATCATGTAATCGTATATAGCATAGCATTACACAGCATATGATGGCGTATACAACATATATCGTAAATCGAGTAATAGGGGACTTACCCGAAAAACCAAGCTTATGCCCACTAGGCAAAGTTACCACATGAGAGGTCATTAATATTATCGAATAACAGTTTATACTAATAAAGTGTGTAAGAGCTTACACACCTATTTAATCGAAGATTTAACTAGCAATCCCGTGTCTATGCGATATTACAGAAGTCCCGAACTAGTCCTCGTAATGTTCCTATATTCGGCCATCATAGATTATTATTAAGGGGTCTCATGTGATTAACTAACAATCCAAAGGATTGGTCATATTACAACAGAATAGGGCCTTAGGCCGAACCTTGATTAGTACTAACCAACGTGATTTGAAAGCTCGGAACTTTCAGATTCCTAGCCGAAAAGTCCCCTCCTAAAAACATAGTGCATAAATCGATTATTCAAGAATACCAAGAATGGCCTTTGGCCGAAATTCTTAACTACTTCTAAGCTTACCGAAATCCCAAGTTATTGTTTTGACTTGTTGAGATTCTCAGAAGAATCAAAATCCAAAGTGCTCCTTGGTGTCGGCAAAATATTCAGCCTTCACAAAGTAAAGAAAACAGAACGATGTCATGAGTTTTTGGCCAAGAATAAGTTGAAAGGAAGGAGGACAAGGCCAAGGAAATTTCGGCACCCTCTTACTCTACTCAAAGCCGAATGTAAATGCTCCTTGTGATGTCCTTAATTTGGCCATGTATAATTTGGAAAGGAAGAAGATAACTCAAAGCCTAGGCACCTCTTTGCCAAAAGAAACCGATTATCCAAGCCTTTCAACCCTCCTTCACTCGGCCATGCACAAAGGGAAGAAACATAGCTATGCTTGAAGAAATTTGGCCTAGCTTCCTTCTTCTCTAAAACACCTTCAACCGAGAGTGTTAAGCCTTTCCTATTTCCCCTATTCGGCTAGCACAAAATGGAGTAAGAAACACCAAAAGTTTCGGCCATGCTCAACTTTTGCCAAACCTTATGGCCGACCATACTTTCTCCTTATTTTACTTGCCCAACACCATAGGAAAAATAAAACCTTATTTGTTAAACATTCTCCCATCTCTATTGGAAAAAAGAGTGCACCCTTATTATTGTTTAATGTTCCCACAATATTCTCTCCATATCCAACAAATAAATTAAGAGAAAACAAATTAACCCATGCTTCAAAAATAAATTAACAATACTAAAAGAATAAAAGAAACATGCAGCCAACAAGCCTTGTTTCCCACGCATGCATGTGCATGCCAATACCCCCAAACGCCGGCCAAAGCAAAAAGGAATGCTTCCAGGCGCTGCGCATGGGTTTCGAACCCCGGACCCGAAGTAGTCCTCTCCAAGCTTTAGCCACTCGGCCAGCTTGTCTTTCATGACATGGAGCGTCGAAAATTCCTCTTAAACACTCGGTCCCTGGCCCTGCACGCACGAATGCCAGAGACAAAAAGGACAAAAAGCACGTTCATGCTCCACCCTCGGGTCTCGAACGCGAGACCTGAGGCAGAATCCCCCACGCTTCAACCACTTGACCGACCTGACTTTCATGATAGAATCGCGTCGCATCTTTCTTTTAAACCTTCCTTCCTGAGTTTCCCCTTTGCATTTAATACCAGAGGCCAAAAACAAAATGGACAACTGCTGCCCAGGGGATTCGAACCCGAGACCTGGAACAATATCGCGCCCCAGCCACTCGGCCAATTGGAATTTCGTGACAAATTGCGCTGTATAATTCTTTTAAATCCTTCCTGATGGCTTTATTAACTTGAACGCTAAAAGCAAAAGTTAAACGCCCTAGGTGCGACTCCTAGGGCTCGAACACGGGACCCGAAGGAGCATGCCCAAGCGCCCTGCCGCTTCAGCTATCGAGACTTTCATGCCCTGTCTCAACGAAACTTATTCATAAGCCCTCCTCATTAAGTCCTCCTACACGCCAAAAAAAAAAAAAATAAACTTCCTCCACGCGACTCGAACCCTCGCCTAGCCGCATTTTCTAGCCTTCTACCAGTACCCTAACCACTCCGCCAGCCATTTCTTTGTGACAAAACTCGCCCTAATTTAATGATAAGGCTTATACACATAGCCCTTTTCATCCCAAGCACTTAAAGAACCTTCTTAACCCTATACCCGACTAACTCGGGATTTTTGGCTAAACCATAATATGTGCATTTAAATCAGGAAAACCCACAATAATAATCGTATGGCAAATGACCCCTAATGCAGGATGTTACAACAAAACTCTGAATTCTCGAATCTAAAGGATTTTTATAATCCAGGCTTACCCCCAGAATATTACCATTTCATAAATAAGATATGGAAAAACCATATTTTGGAACAAAGGGCTAGTTTCAGAAAAGCTCTTACCCAATTCTCAGAATTCTTAGTTGAAAAAACAACTCAAGAAAAATCTGAAGAATTATTATTAAAATCTATATTATACAGAGATTGGGATGATGTCCTAATTGAATATATGGATATTAAGGAGATAAACAATCTTCTTGATACATTTCAATATTTTATTGATAAAGGGAGAAACACTCCTATTATTAATAAGATGTTTCGAAAATGTCTATATAACAAATGTAGACAAATTTTACCCTCAGAAATATTTTCGAAAATAAAAGGAGCCATTTGCAAACAGCAAGCTCTATTTTTAGAAACGTTTTCGAAATATTTTTCACAGGCATATGTTTTTACAAATGATATGGGAGAAAAAACTCCTGCTATCAAATTTCGATTAAATCATGAGCCATTTGATATAACCAGTATTGAATGGGGATTTGTTAAAGAAATAACAGTCCAAAATCTCTCTTTTGATTTATTAAAAGATTTTCCGGCGATAGTCAAATCCCGGCTATCAAACTTTGTAAACATAGACGATTTTGTCTATTACTTCCATATTGAGATAAACAGTCTCATTGGTATTGCTGAGGAAGAAAAATTTCATCAGCCTTATCAAATTTGGAATATATATACTATGTTTTCGGGAAAAGCCCTGTCAGTAGTCAAAGAAAATCAAGAGCATTTGTCAAAAATCATTGATGAATGTTATAATAATTTCAACAAATATCAAGTCCAAGCTGGAATTGATCTCATGAGCATGGCTCGTCACCTTCTCCACCAAGACACTTATATGTTTTGGACCGATTGAAGAAGAATTTTAGCTTATGGCACTAGAAGAAACCAGGAAGAAAGCAATGAAGAAGCCGTTTCGTTATTAAAACAAATAGCGGAAATGGAGATCGAAGATTATCCGTTAGCAGCGGAGATCCGAGATACATGGGAACGTTGGAACTCACCAGCACCGTCACCAGAATCATTACACCTTGACGAGATCGAGGAAATGAATCTGAGAAACATCCAAGAAGGATGAAGACAACTTGGAAGATGACAACCCGTCAGCATCCAATTGATGTAAGCAATGAGGTAATCAACCATCAATGCTACATAAAAGATGACGCAAGCAATGATGCAAGCAGCATGTATTGCCAGAAAAGGAAGCCACCTGGAAGCAACCAAGAGGGCAACAATTTTGTCAAGAAAAGGAAGCTACATGGAAAACCCAAAAGCATCCTTATCAACACACTGTTCAACGAAGCTACGTGGAAAAACCAACATAGCATCCACCAATTGACGAAAGCAACTTGGAAGCCACCAAGAAGCTGACAATTAATGTGTCCTTATCAGGATACTATTCGGATTCCAATTGAAATTAAATTAGAGTCTATTCTTTAATTCTTATCCGATCAATTATTTCGGACTTCAACTGTAATTAGATTCTAGTTTAGAATTTTTCGATTATAAATAGGCATTCTTGTAAGCCTAGAAAGGCATCTCGAAAAATACTTAGTTTTAGTTTTCTTTAGTTTTCTCTTTTGTAAATTATCTATCTTCTTCTTGTAAAATATTATTCTACGATATATACCCTTCCGCTAGTGCACATATATCGTAGAATAATATTTCACAAGAAGAAGATAGATAATTTACAAAAGAGAAAACTAAAGAAAACTAAAACTAAGTATTTTTCGAGATGCCTTTCTAGGCTTACAAGAATGCCTATTTATAATCGAAAAATTCTAAACTAGAATCTAATTACAGTTGAAGTCCGAAATAATTGATCGGATAAGAATTAAAGAATAGACTCTAATTTAATTACAATTGGAATCCGAATAGGATCCTGATAAGGACACATTAATTGCCAGCTTCTTGGTGGCTTCCAAGTTGCTTTCGTCAATTGGTGGATGCTATGTTGGTTTTTCCACGTAGCTTCCTTGAACAGTGTGTTGATAAGGATGCTTTTGGGTTTTCCACATAGCTTCCTTTTCTTGACAAAATTGTTGCCCTCTTGGTTGCTTCCAGGTGGCTTCCTTTTCTGGCAATACATGCTACTTGCATCATTGCTTGCGTCATCTTTTATGTAGCATTGATGGTTGATTACCTCATTGCTTACATCAATTGGATGCTGACGGGTTGTCATCTTCCAAGTTGTCTTCATCCTTCTTGGATGTTTCTCAGATTCATTTCCTCGATCTCGTCAAGGTGTAATGATTCTGGTGACGGTGCTGGTGAGTTCCAACGTTCCCATGTATCTCGGATCTCCGCTGCTAACGGATAATCTTCGATCTCCATTTCCGCTATTTGTTTTAATAATGAAACGGCTTCTTCATTGCTTTCTTCCTGGTTTCTTCCAGTGCCATAAGCTAAAATTCTTCTTCCATCGGTCCAAAACATATAAGTGTCTTGGTGGAGAAGGTGACGAGCCATGCTCATGAGATCAATTCCAGCTTGGACTTGATATTTGTTGAAATTATTATAACATTCATCAATGATTTTTGACAAATGCTCTTGATTTTCTTTGACTACTGCCAGGGCTTTTCCCGAAAACATAGTATTTATATTCCAAATTTGATAAGGCTGATGAAATATTTCTTCCTCAGCAATACCAATGAGACTGTTTATCTCAATATGGAAGTAATAGACAAAATCGTCTATGTTTACAAAGTTTGATAGCCGGGATTTGACTATCGCCGGAAAATCTTTTAATAAATCAAAAGAGAGATTTTGGACTGTTATTTCTTTAACAAATCCCCATTCAATACTGGTTATATCAAATGGCTCATGATTTAATTGAAATTTGATAGCAGGAGTTTTTTCTCCCATATCATTTGTAAAAACATATGCCTGTGAAAAATATTTCGAAAACGTTTCTAAAAATAGAGCTTGCTGTTTGCAAATGGCTCCTTTTATTTTCGAAAATATTTCTGAGGGTAAAATTTGTCTACATTTGTTATATAGACATTTTCGAAACATCTTATTAATAATAGGAGTGTTTCTCCCTTTATCAATAAAATATTGAAATGTATCAAGAAGATTGTTTATCTCCTTAATATCCATATATTCAATTAGGACATCATCCCAATCTCTGTATAATATAGATTTTAATAATAATTCTTCAGATTTTTCTTGAGTTGTTTTTTCAACTAAGAATTCTGAGAATTGGGTAAGAGCTTTTCTGAAACTAGCCCTTTGTTCCAAAATATGGTTTTTCCATATCTTGTTTATGAAATGGTAATATTCTGGGGGAAAGCCTGGATTACAAAAATCCTTTAGATTCGAGAATTCAGAGTTTTGTTGTTTTTTCAACAAAGCATCTGCATATTTGAGAATTTCAGAATCGGTAGGAGGCTTTTGAGAAAATTGAGAATAATCCACCTGTGTTGGTGAATGTGATCCAATTGGTTGGTTTACCAATGGATATGGTAAATAATATCCCTGGTTAGGATAAAATTGTACCTGTGTTGGGGCAGCCATAAATCCTTGTTTAGGAATTATTTTTGCAGGTGCAGCCATAAATCCTTGTTTAGGACTTATAGGTGATTTTCCCTTGTTGGGTTTTTTATGGATAGTTCTCCATCCATCATTTTCTTTTAGAGGTTGTTTACCTCTATCCATAAGGCCTGCTAAGAAAATCAGCAATCATATTATTAGTACCTTTTATGTATATAACTTCAAAATTGAATTGGCATAATTCATTATACCATCTAATCCTTCTAGGTACTGTTTCTAAACTTTTGTTAGTAAGAAACTGTTTAACAGCTAGATTATCGGTTTTAATAATAAAATTTTCTGGAGCTAAATATATTAGGAATTTTTTTATTCTTTTTTTTATTGCTAATAGTTCTTTTTCATAAATAGCATAATTAATTTCGTTTGGTTTAAACTTTCCATAACTATATCCACAAATTAATTCTTCATTAGCTATTGTTTTAGCTTTTAATACACATCCCCAATTTCTTTCTGAGGCATCTGTTTCTAGAATTAATTTATCACTTGTTTAGGTAAATAAACTTTTGGAATATGATTTATTTCAGACTTTATTTGTTTTATAATGTCTGAATCTTTGTTAGACCACTCAAAAGGTTTGTCCTTTTTGAGTTTTTCATATAACTCATCTAGTTTTTTAGACAAATTAGGGAAGAAATTTCTGCCATAATTAACAATTCCTAGAAATTGTTGAAGTTGTTTTTTATCAACAATTTTTTCAGGGAATTCTTTTATTTTAACAATAATATGATCTTGGAGTTTAAGACCATCAGATGATAATATTAATCCTAAGAATTCTATTTCAGTTTTTTCTAATTCTATTTTCTTAGGGCTTAATATTATTCCATGTTTTATAAACTCTCTAGCTATAATATTTAGATGTTTTCTATGATTTTCCAGTGTTTTTGAAAAAAATAGAATATCATCTATATATAAAAATCAAAATTTTTTATATTTTTTAAAAATAGAGTCCATCCATCTTTGGAAGACTTGAGGTGCATTACAAAGTCCAAATGGCATTACTCTCCATTGGTAATGACCACTAGGTGCACTGAAGGCTGTTAATGGTCTAGATTCTTCTGTTAACATGATTTGCCAGAAACCAGACTTACAGTCAAATTTACTAAAATATTTTGCTTGTTTAGCTTGATTTATTAAAACTTCCTTTCTTGGAATAAAATATCCATCAAAAATAGTATTTTGATTTAATCTTTTATAATTTATAACCATCCTAGCTTTTCCTCTTTTTATCTCTGCATGGTTTCTTACCATGAAGGCAGGACTAGAATGTGGACTAGTAGTTTCTTCTATTAATCCTTTATCCAATAATTCCTTTATTTGTATATCAAATTCATCTATATCTTGTTTAGTATAGATCATAGGTTTTACTCTAATAATTTTATTGGGGTTTTCCAATTTTATGGTACAATATCTAGGACTATTTTTCCATAATTTTAATGGTTCTTCACTAAAATTATTTTCTAATATCTTAAACAACCAATGATCAGTATCTAGTTGTTTTATTTGTTCATTCTTAGGAGGTGTAAAGTCCTGATCACATATATATTTATGATTTTCTACCAAAGGTACTTCTACCGAAGTATTTTCAGTAGTTAGTACTACAAAATTTTTATCAATAGAAAATGGTAGATGTTGATATATAAAATTGTTACCTAACAATATATCTCCATGCATTTCATGAAAACATAATAATTTATGAATTACAAATCTTACATTGTTTATGTAGATTGGTATATTTTTAGCTTTAAAAAGGATTAAAGTTTCAATACCATTGACTCCAACAGCTCTAATAGGATTTTTCATAAGTTCCCATTTTTCTGATGGAATCGCATTTTCTCTACAGCTACTGGTTGTAGCTCCAGTATCTAATAAAGCATTTAAAGAATATGTTTTATATTCTCTAAATTGAAATATAATTTCTCTATAAGTATAATATTTCCTTGATTGGAAATGTGAGAAGGTAATAATATCCTTTTTTCCAATTTTCATTTGTTGAATTATTGGTTTTTCTAAATGAACTGGTTTTAGTTCAATTAGATATTTATTTTCCCAATATTTCTTTGGTTTGATTTTACCATAAGGATCCTGTTTATCAATTTCCTTAGGTTTAGATAATTTATAATCATATGGATCTGGGGGTTCAGTATCCATAGGATCTAGTTTTTTTATTTTTTCTTCTGTTGAAGTTTCTTCTTCATCAGAATTTTGTTTCTTTAAATCTATATCCATATTATTAGAATTACTACTTTCTATTTCTAATATATAATTTTCACTTTCATTATTATTATTAATAGTATCATTATTACTATTATTATTATTATCATACTCTAACATATAATGATAATTATATTTTTCAAACAAATCTTTATGTTTTTCATAAAGTTCTTCTATTAATTTTAGATATTCAACTCTTTCAAGATTATCTTCTGTTTTAGAAAATTGGTTTTTCCAATGTTCTATTAAAGTTTTATAAGAGTCAAAATCATATTTTTCTTGTTTTTTATCTTTTTATCTTTTTTCTTTTGTTTTTTGTTTTTATTATTATTATTATTAGTTGAAGATTCATCCGAAGACTCATCCTCATCTGATAAAACTAAAATAGTATTACTATTACCGTAATATAAAGGTCCTAAATTTAAGTCTGATTCTATATTACTATTACTAATAATCTGATCTAATTTATTATTTACATCGGATAATAACTCTTTAGACTTGCTATTCAAATCTAAATTCGTTACTTCTCCCATATTATCTATTTTTTCTTCTACTTTACTAACCTTAGTATATAATCTATTAAAATATATAGACGTCATATCTATTAAACTATTGATACCTTTACTAAGAGCCGAAATATTATCTTCATTCTTAGAGTCTATATGCATAGTATGATTACAAGTTTTATCTTGATATAAACAATCCATTTTTTCCATTATTATTATCCCTGGTACCTAAAACCTTCTGTGTCTTAACGTCCTCACAACGCCAACAACGTCCCACTCGGACTCAACGGCAACGAAGACTAACGACAGATATATGGGTTTTGAGATAATAACAGTGAAATAAACAGAATTGCAGATACAAAGATAGAAACTTACAATGATAACTACGATATAAGAACTCCAGAAATCGTTACTCTGGGGCTCTTCTGATACCAATTATCGGGGGGAGGGAGGGATATATGTGCACTAGCGGAAGGGTTTATATCGTAGAATAATATTTCACAAGAAGAAGATAGAAATTTACAAAAGAGAAAACTAAAGAAAACTAAAACTAAGTATTTTTCGAGATGCCTCTCTAGGCTTACAAGAATGCCTATTTATAATCGAAAAATTCTAAACTAGAATCTAATTACAGTTGAAGTCCGAAATAATTGATCAGATAAGAATTAAAGAATAGACTCTAATTTAATTACAATTGGAATCCGAATAGTATCCTGATAAGGACACATTAATTGTCAGCTTCTTGGTGGCTTCCAAGTTGCTTTCGTCAATTGGTGGATGCTATGTTGGTTTTTCCACGTAGCTTCCTTGAACAGTGTGTTGATAAGGATGCTTTTGGGTTTTCCACGTAGCTTCCTTTTCTTGACAAAATTGTTGCCCTCTTGGTTGCTTCCAGGTGGCTTCCTTTTCTGGCAATACATGCTGCTTGCATCATTGCTTGCGTCATCTTTTATGTAGCATTGATGGTTGATTACCTCATTGCTTACATCAATTGGATGCTGACGGATTGTCATCTTCCAAGTTGTCTTCATCCTTCTTGGATGTTTCTCAGATTCATTTCCTCGATCTCGTCAAGGTGTAATGATTCTGGTGATGGTGCTGGTGAGTTCCAACGTTCCCATGTATCTCGGATCTCCACTGCTAACGGATAATCTTCGATCTCCATTTCCGCTATTTGTTTTAATAACGAAACGGCTTCTTCATTGCTTTCTTCCTGGTTTCTTCCAATGCCATAAGCTAAAATTCTTCTTCCATCGGTCCAAAACATATAAGTGTCTTGGTGGAGAAGGTGACGAGCCATGCTCATGAGATCAATTCCAGCTTGGACTTGATATTTGTTGAAATTATTATAACATTCATCAATGATTTTTGACAAATGCTCTTGATTTTCTTTGACTACTGCCAGGGCTTTTCCCGAAAACATAGTATTTATATTCCAAATTTGATAAGGCTGATGAAATTTTTCTTCCTCAGCAATACCAATGAGACTGTTTATCTCAATATGGAAGTAATAGACAAAATCGTCTATGTTTACAAAGTTTGATAGCCGGGATTTGACTATCGCCGGAAAATCTTTTAATAAATCAAAAGAGAGATTTTGGACTGTTATTTCTTTAACAAATCCCCATTCAATACTGGTTATATCAAATGGCTCATGATTTAATCGAAATTTGATAGCAGGAGTTTTTTCTCCCATATCATTTGTAAAAACATATGCCTGTGAAAAATATTTCGAAAACGTTTCTAAAAATAGAGCTTGCTGTTTGCAAATGGCTCCTTTTATTTTCGAAAATATTTCTGAGGGTAAAATTTGTCTACATTTGTTATATAGACATTTTCGAAACATCTTATTAATAATAGGAGTGTTTCTCCCTTTATCAATAAAATATTGAAATGTATCAAGAAGATTGTTTATCTCCTTAATATCCATATATTCAATTAGGACATCATCCCAATCTCTGTATAATATAGATTTTAATAATAATTCTTCAGATTTTTCTTGAGTTGTTTTTTCAACTAAGAATTCTGAGAATTGGGTAAGAGCTTTTCTGAAACTAGCCCTTTGTTCCAAAATATGGTTTTTCCATATCTTGTTTATGAAATGGTAATATTTTGGGGGTAAGCCTGGATTACAAAAATCCTTTAGATTCGAGAATTCAGAGTTTTGTTGTTTTTTCAACAAAGCATCTGCATATTTGAGAATTTCAGAATCGGTAGGAGGCTTTTGAGAAAATTGAGAATAATCCACCTGTGTTGGTGAATGTGATCCAATTGGTTGGTTTACCAATGGATATGGTAAATAATATCCCTGGTTAGGATAAAATTGTACCTGTGTTGGTGCAGCCATAAATCCTTGTTTAGGAATTATTTTTGCAGGTGCAGCCATAAATCCTTGTTTAGGACTTATAGGTGATTTTCCCTTGTTGGGTTTTTTATGGATAGTTCTCCATCCATCATTTTCTTTTAGAGGTTGTTTACCTCTATCCATAAGGCCTGCTAAGAAAATCAGCAATCATTAGCGAATAATTTTATTATTATTTACCAATGGTGTTTCTATAGAAGTATTTTCTAGATAATATAACCGATTTCTTATTAATAATAAAAGGTAAATATTGATTTAGAAAATTATTACCTAATAATATGTCTCCATACATATCAGGTAAACATAATAATTTTGGAATTATAAATTTAACATTGTTTATGTAGATTGGTATATTTTTAGCTTTATAATAAACAGTAGTTTTGCTACCATTTATTCCACTAATATTTATTATCTTTTTTACAGGTTTCCAATATTCTTTAGGAAGAATATTCTTTTTACAACTACTGGTTGTAGCTCCTGTATCTAATAAAGCATGTAAAGAATATTTTTTATAATCTTTATTATGTAATGTAATTTCAATGTATTTATTGAAATTTGTAATGTTATCAATTGAATAATTTATATCTTCCATTCTAGTATTTCTAGAATTTCTACTTGGTGTAGTAGGAAAAATAGGAATATGAACTGTTTTCATACCTATTGGTGTAGAAATACTTATATCTTCTTCTTCCTCTGGTTGAGAACTAGAAGGTAATACTAAATTATCATCTGTATTAGTAATCAGATTATTTTTGAAATATAACTTGTCACCAGATGACATGTATTCAATAGTACTTACTGGTTTAGAAGTACTAGCATTATTGGTTTTATCGATTATCCAGTCTTTTGGAATCGATAAATCTTTTAAATGTAATAGCTTTGGTTGAATTTCTGTAGTAAATTTATTGGGCTCAAAAAGCTCAATAATTTTATTATTAATTTCTTTTATTTCAACCTCTGCCGTATTAGTATATTCATTAATAGAAGTTCAGCTGATTGCTAAATCTTCTGCTAAATCACTAATACCAGAATTTTTTGTCTGAATTCTAAGGCATAGACACTCTTCTATTAGAGGGTCTGTTATAGAGATAAAGTAATTTGGTTTTACCTTAAATCCTATAACACCTGTATGTAAATTAGATTGAATTCCTCCAATAAGTGCTTTTATTGGATTTTCAAATCTTTTATCTAATAACACTGCTAAAATAGGAACATCATGACCTCTTCTAAATAATGCTCTAATTGTTATCATGATAACTCCTAAATGTATATATCTGACCTGAGGATAGTTTCTTCTAATCCTTTTTATTTTTTCTTTAGTAAATAAGGGAATTTCTGTTAATCCACCTTTAGTATCCTTAGCGACTGTAACATCCCGAAATTGGGCCTAGTAGGATTGGGCCCATTGGGCCTTGGGAGTAGGAGTATTTAAATTTTTTTGAGAATAAGAGAATGACATTATTTCAAGTTGGACTTATTAAGAAGATGATTTTAGAAAGTTACGGGGTTCTATGAAGTTTCGGCTTCAAGTTGGGCCTTAATGAAAGTTATTGTTTAAGCCTATTAAGGAGAAATAGTAAGAGGCATCAAAACTTATGGAAATAAGTTAGTAAATTGTTATCATAAATGAACTATTGGTAAAGAGGTTATGGCATCAAGTGGAGAGCATGGAGGGAAGGGGTTCAAATCCCATCTTTTGCAAAATTTTGGATTTATTTTTGTGTACTCTTCCAAGTGTCAACCATGACATTATTAAAGAAAAGAAATAAAAGAAAAAGAATAAAAAAAAAAGAAATGGGAGAAAAAGGAATGATGGAGAGTGATTTGTGGAAAAAGGAATGATGGAGAGTGATTTGTTGAAAAAGAAAAAAAATATAATGATGAGATTTGAAAAGAATGGGGTAGGTGAAAAAAAAATGCATGGAGGGTGTAATAACCCGATTTAGGGGATAGTCGGAACAATGGTCTCGGAATCACTAAACCGAGGATAGAGAAAATTATTTTCATGTTATTCTATGTGTTATAACATGTTTATAAAGATGCATGAAAATTTTGGTGTCTCAATTTTAGCGATTAAGGGCTTAATTTCGAAAAAGGACTAAATCGCATAAAGTGCTAAAGTTTAATTTTAATTGCTAGAGGTGCAAATTGACTAAGGAATATTAATTGGAGGTCCTTAAAGTGCAAATAGGCCATGGGTGGAGTGATGGCCGGCCATAGGGGATAGATTATTAAATTAGTCAATGTTTTGGTGTGTTAGGTGAGAAATGGATTGGTGTGTTAGGTGAGAAATGAATAGAATAAGAGAAAAATAAAGAAAAGAAAAGTATCATCTTTTCTTCTTCCCATATCCAACGAAAATTGGTAGTAAAAAAGCTTTGGAGAGCTCAAAAATTTCAGCAAACAAATCCTCTAGCAAGTAAGTGATTTTGGTGATCTTTCTTGATAAAAATTGTACTTTAGGAATCCCCAAAGCTTAAGCTAGCTAATGAGGGGACTAATTTGTAATATGGTTGAGAGTCTAGGGACTTGCATGAGAGAGTTTATGCTGGTTGCAAGGTCTCGAAGTACTTTATCAAAGGTTCAATCAAAAACCTATCCCTCGTAATAGGTGACTCGGATTTTTGGTGTCGCGGAGAGCATCGCGTTACGGATTCCGAATAAGGTGTGTAATCTCATACCCTTCCATATACATATCTGAAATGGTGTGTAATCTCACACTTCTCTGAAAGTTTGTATGAAATATGCTGTTAATCGGTCGAAATACCGAAGAAAACCAAAAACCGGCATCCGTAATCACTCGGGTGTGCGTATGATCGTAGTGGTAATCGTATTTCGTAATAAAACAGTTTCGGTTAGAAGCAGTGACATGTTTTTGAAAAATCACTAAAAATAGGAGAAAAGGAATTAGAAAGTGAATAATATCAAATTAAAGCTTACTGTGTCTATTTTAATATGGAAGAAACAGAGAAGGAAAAGGAATTTTATATTCTGAGATATCTTGATTTTAGTGAGACTGGTTCTGATTAACTTCGGGGTTCACTGATCTGTTTTGGAAAAATCATATAAAATTGTACAAAATGAATTATGGGTTATAAATTATATGTATGGATTCTTTAGTGAGCCTATTTTCAAGAGAAACAAGTTGGAACAGTATATGAAAACCGTACAGTGAGATATTTGAAATTAAGGTAAGAGAGGTCAGAATCATTGGACAGTGAAACAAGGGAAATTTTAAGGAATAAACTGTACTAAATGGCTAGGCTAAAAATTCTGGAAAAATTACAGTAAGAAGATACATGAGTCTAGTTTCAAGGAAATTTTACGGATCTAGATTTCGAGTTTTCTAACTCGATTTATATCCAATTTAGTCAGTATGACGCAAATGGACAGTTTAAATTTGTATGCCCCAAATTACTAGTTAAGTTTTAGTTGCGAAATCACCCCGTTTGGGCCTAAAATGGATTTTGACCCAATAGTTCCGTAGAGACCCAAATAGAGTTCTGTATCACTCGAGGCGATAGTGAATCTTCGGAAACACCGTTAAATATGAAATTACCGAATTACCCTTAGAGGGTAAATTACCGAATTACCCTTGGTGGGTAAATTACCGAATTACCCTTAGAGGGTAATTTACCGAATTACCCTTGGTGGGTAAATTACTGAAATACCCTTGGGTTGTAAAAATTTCCAAAATACCCTTGGAGGGTAAATTACCGAAATACCCCTGGGTTGTGAAATTACCAAAATACCCTTGGAAGGTAAATTACTGAAATACCCTTGGGTTGTAAAAATTTCCAAAATGCCCTTGGAGGGTAAATTACCGAAATACCCCTGGGTTGCAAAATTATCGAAATGCCTTTGGAGGGTAAGTTACCGAAATACCCCTGGGTTGCGAAATTACCAAAATATCCTTAGGTTGCGAAATTATCGAATTACCCTTAGTGGGTAAAATTACCGTTATACCCCTATGGGTTGATTAGCATGATTGTGTGTGTATTCTGTTTATCTGGTTATGACGGTAATCTATTTCATACATCATTATGAAATGTGCTTTGCATACATGACATACTGCATGGGTTGGGATATGTAATTGGAGGAAGTGATTGATTTGTTAGGGTCTCACGAGTCACCCAAGATGACTGTGGACTCACCGTGTAACATCCTGCAACTAGGGTGCTTGTATTTTATTTTTACTGATTTCCTGGGGGGGAAACCTTATTTTTATTTTGGTGCGAACCTTGGCATAGGGGAATAATTTGGTTGGGTGGCTGAAGGCTTGAGGTTATCCCCACGGGACTCGCGTTCGAGTCCCAACAGTAGCGTGGGTGCGTTTTATTTTGTTTTGCGTGGGAACATGGGAGGCTAAGGGAGGAAAGTTTAAAAGAAAAATGAGGCGCGACCTTGACATAAAAGTCAGGCTGGCTCAGTGGCATATTAGCGTGGGAGAGAGGTTAGAGGGAGGAGGTTCGAGCAGTAGGAACTGCTTTTGGAGGCTTTAATTTTTGGACGTTGAAGTGAGGGAGTAGCTAAAAGGAAAATGCTGTCAAGTCGGGTTACGAACGGCACGTTAGAAGAATGGCTGGAGGCTTGGGATTAGTCCTTCTGGTCTTGTGTTCGAGTCACGGGAGTCACACTTAGGGCGTTTAAATTTTTTTTACTTTTAGCGCTTAAGCTAAAGGAGCCTTGGGGAAGGATTTAAAAGAAATACGCAGCGTGTTTTTGACATGAAAGTCAACTGGCCGAGTGGTGTGGGGCGTAGCAGGAGGTCGCAGCTCGTGGTCGCGCGTTCGAGTACCGTTAGGGACGCGCGAGCACTTTTATTTTTGCTGGGCGTGATGACATGGGGGAATCTCGGGAAGGAAGGCTTAAAAGGTATTGCGACACAATATTGTCAAGAAAGTCGCTCTAGCACGATTGGCAGGACGCTCGGGCTCATCCCTCCAGGTCTCGGGTTCGAGACCTGGCAGCAGCTGGGAGGGATTATTTTTTTTCCTTCCCTCTTGTGGCCAGCATGGGCATGGGGCGCACGCATGCAAAGCATGCTGCCCATGTCTCCTTTGTGCTGCACGGCTTTGGGGGGGAAAAGGGTAGTGTTATTTATTATTATTATTATTATTATTAGTGTATGGTGTAATATTTTATGAGGTATGGGAGTTATCCTTATTTTAACTATTATTGTATCTAGTTATTAGTTTAATCAAAGAATGGGGGGGGAGTGATGGGAAATTGAAATTAGAAGGAAGCATGTCTTAGGGGGTGGCCGGCCAAGGAGTTTGGCAAAAGAGAGGCATTCGGCTGGACATGCCCTTGGTGCATGCTAAACTTTTCATTTCCTTCTCCCTCTCCTTGAATTCTTGGAGGCCATCAACCTTTCAAACCTTTCCTCAGACAAATTTGGTTGAAACTTTACCACTATAACACCAAGGCCGAACCTTCATAAACCTCTCCTACACTTCTTTCCATTTCTTGATGCTTCAAGGGAACACCATAGACAAGTCATCCTCTCCTCTTGTGGCCTACCTCTCCATCGTCCATTGAAGGGCCTAACCGAATTTATTTGTAGGTGAGCTTTCTCTCAACCTTTGATTTTAACCTATCTCCCTTTATGCATGCCAAAAACACGAGTTAAGGCCCTTGTACGGATAGGCCGAATGGGTATAGGCCATATTAATGGTGTGTCCTTTGTAGGTAGCCGATACTTAGAGACTTGGAAGATACCTTCGGGCTTCATTTCTTCGAGGTAAGGAGACATGGAGATTCGGCCAAGGCCTTATTTACGATTATGGTGCGCATGTCGTTTCTAATAAATATTTTGATAGGAAGCTCGATAAAGACAAGTGACCACTTCGGGTTTTCGGTAAGTATGGAGGTGATTAATCATTTTCGGCCAAAGGCCATTCTTGGTATTCTTGAGTGATAACCAAATTTTATACTATAATTTTAGGAAGCAAATCGGCCAAGAAACCAGAAGTTCGAGTTTTGATCGCTTTGCTTTGCGTTGATAAAGGTTCGGCCTAGAGCCCCATTTTGATTATGTTATGACCAATAACTTTGGACTTATCAGTTATTAATAAGACCCCTAAATACTAAACCATGATGGCCAAATAATAGGGGCTATACGAGGACAAGTTCGGGACTTTTTAAATATCACGTAGATCCGGGATTTCTTGTAGACCTTCGATAAATTAGGTGTGTAAGCTCTTACACACTTTATTAATATAAATTGTTATTTAATGATAATTATAACCTCTCATGTAGTAACTTTGCCTAGTGGGCATAAGCTTGGTTTTCAGGTAAGTCCCCTGTTGCTCGATCTATGATATATGTTGTATATGCCATCATATGCTGTGAAATACTATGCTATATACGATTGCATGATATACGGGATCATGATACTTGTGATATGAGTATGATGATGGTGGGATTGATGAGAGGGAGAAATATTCGTGTCGACGGACACCAGTGTTTTGGTAACACATTGTGACTACGGTCACCAGAGGTTGGGTACCTCCAGAGGTTTGGCACCTCATAGCGTCTCGTCCCTGTGGCTTAGTACCACCGTGGGTTGGCCCTACATTTGAGATACGGGATCGACGCCAGTGATTTGGTATCACACGATGGGTTGGCCCCATCATTTGATCGTGACTTCGGGTCACCAGTGGTTTGGCACCACACGTATTGACGGATACCGTGACTATAAGTCACCAGTGGTTTGGCACCACCAGTGGTTTGGTACCACACGGGGTAGAAAAGGAGCATGGATGGCTAGGTTGGGTTGCATAATTGCATGTCATACTAATATCTTGTGTATGAGTGTTATTTTCGGGTCGGGGATTTATACACTGAGTCTTGGTGACTCACCCCTTCCCATATCATCTTGCAGGTGAGTAGAGCACGGATGCGGAGCCGAGGAGAGCTCGAGGCGGCCATGTTGGTTTTGTGGACTTGAAATTTTATTTTGCCCCGTTTTAAGTTTAATCATTCACTACAATTCGATTGGGTTGTAATATGGCCGCTTATTATTATTTTGGATGGTTAGGTAGTTGTTTTTACTTTACTTTATAACTGATGAACTTACGAACGGTTATGCAAATCGGTTAAAAGTAACGTTTTCAAAAATAAGTACTTGTACGCGTTTTCAAAAATGCTACCATCGGGTAACGAAATTTTCTAAGCTATCGATCACTCTATTGTTCTAAAATTAAGGGGTCAAATGGTTTTAAAGGAAGAAAGGATTTTCAACTCAATCGGATTTACCTAATCAACCCACTTGAGTTTTAACGAACACCGATTTATGCCCTTAGCAAAATTTTTAATTTCTACCATTAATCCAAACCTTTCAAACTTCCTTTATTCCGTGACATACCAGATCCGGTCATGGCTTGTGGGCCGGGTTTGGGGTGTTACACACCGATTTGATTTTCACTCACCGGTTTGATTTTTAGGGTCGCACGAGTCACCCAAGATGACTGTGGACTCACCGATTTGATTTTCACTCACCGGTTTGATTTTTAGGGTCGCACGAGTCACCCAAGATGACTGTGGACTCATCGATTTGATTTTCACTCACCAGTTTGATATATGGCTTTATGCCCAATTTGATAAATGGGCCAATATGATATTTTGATAAATGGGCCAATCTGATATTTTGCTAAATGGGCCAATCTGATATTTTGCTAAATGGGCCAATCTGATATTTTGAAATGGGCCAATCTGATATTTTGATAAATGGGCCAATCTGATATTTTGAAATGAGCCAATATGATATTTTGCTAAATAGGCCAATCTGATATTTTGATAAACGGGCCAATCTGATATTTCGCTAAACAGGCCAATCTGATATTTTGCTAAACGGGCCAATCTGATATTTTGCTAAATGGGCCAAATCTGATGTTTTGCTAAACGGGCCAATCTGATATATTGTTATAATGGGCCATAATTTTTGTAATAAATATCTGAATGAATTATTATGATTTGCAATGCATTACGTACATGAATTGCATGGGATGAAATGGAAGAGAAGTGCTGGTGGCTCTGCCACAAATCTAGTTCGATTGGTTTTGCCAAAATCTAGTTCGGTGACTCTGTCACAATCCAGTTCAGGTGGCTCTGCCACAATCTAGTTCGGTGGCCCAGCCACAAATATTATAAATGGCTTTATGCCTGTGGATTAAATGGCTTAAATGCCTGCATTTGGTGTGTTGGCGGGGTGGGTTGACTTGATCCCCACAGGTGTGCTGGTTGGTACGGGTGGTGTGTAGCGGATGGAAATTTAGGTTTGGTTGGGAATTGCATATCATATGCATATCATAATTTCTATATTGTTATACTGAAAATGGGCTCAAGCCCAAATAAATGTTTAAATGGTTTTGGCCCAATGGATAACGGTAAGGGGATTACACACTGAGTTCTTGTAACTCACCCCCCTTTCTCTTAACCTTTTCAGGTAATGCTCAGTGACATGGACTTGGGCCTTGGATGACTCGATGGAGACCATACTTCAGAAATGGTTTAGTTGGACTTCAGACTTCTTTCTTGTTTATTTTATTACTCTACTATTTTGGGTTAAATGCTGTAATAAGGCCTCAGATTTTCTTTCAAAATGCTTCTGCAACTCTATTCCCAAACATCCCATTTTCGTAAATTGTTTATTTCAAATATGTTTTCACAACCAAAGAGGTCTTTAAAGATAATTACGTTTTTAAGTAGATAACAATTGCTTAAGTGTTTTGGGTTTTAACAAAGAGGCCGTAATTCTCGAACAAGTTTTTAACAATCTCAAAGATGGTTTTTAAAAAAAAAAAAAATCCCATGTGACACGCCAAATTCGGGCTTAACTTCTAGGCCAGGTTTGGGGTGTTACAGCGACTGTGTTGCCACTAATTTTTTCTATGTGTCTTTTTGACCAGAGTTTAAACGTTGATATTTTATAAATTTCTTCTTTAGAAATATGATTTTTATTAATTTTTTCTATTATGTCATCGGAAAGATCTGTTTCTTCTTCCAATTAAACTTCCTAATTTAATATTCTGTTGTTCAGAATTAGGAATTTCTTCTAACTTATTATTAGAACTATTTCCTATCATAAAAATATATTCATCAGAGTCTGTATCAGACTCTGTTTCTGATAATAACTCATATTTTATTTCAGTAGGATTTGTTTCCTCACTAAAACATATTTCTAAATCTTGTTCTTCAAGATTTTTAATCATTTTTCTAGCATTCTTACCTTTGTTAGGACAACTTGTTGCTAGATGACCTTCTTCATCACAAATAAAACATTTGCAAATTTGTTTTTTAGTATTTTTAGAAGTTTTCTTCTAACAAATTTTTTCTTTTTATTATTAGTGTATTTTTATTTTCTGGTTTCCATTTAGCTATATTTTTTATTATTTTTTATAGGTTTTCGGACGTATGGAATTACATCCAAATTCCCATTCTCCTTCTAACATTTTTGTACAATATTTATGACTTAATTTATTCTTGACTTGTTTAGCCGCTTTACTCTGTAAGCAATGTAATAGAATTCTTTCTTTGGCGAAATTAATCCTATTACCTATTGTATCTATATCTCCTATTTCTTTATTATCATTACTATGTTTTATAATGAAAGATGCATATTTGTTTATACAAATTTCATCCCAAGGTGGGGGTAATTTATGGAAATATTGATTTCTCCAAAATCTACACTTTCGTTTTTTAATTTTTGATATTCATGTAGAAATTTCTTAGAGAATTCGTCTAAATATCTAATATCACATAATTTTAATTTTGACAAGGTATAGCTGGATTGACTATCCTGATCTTTTTTATTAGTATAACCACAAAATTCTATTTTTAGAATTGAGGTTAATCCTTTTAATAGGTCTTTAGGCGAACTTATTTGATTAATAAGTTGACCCTTTTGTTCTCTTCCTTTCTCAGATTCTTCCCAACGTCTGAGAAATTGTAGAACATCACCTTGAAAAGTTCCAACAAAATAGTTTAAAAACTTTTCTTTTGACCATATCGTACTGTTGTTGTTTACAACAATAGTCATGGATTGTGCCCAATCATCTATGATTTTTTCATAATCTGACAAAGGAATATTTGTTAAGTCTAAATATATTCCTCCTTGAGCAACATTTCTTTTATTAAGGTCTCCTACAGTGTAAGGTATAGGTGTAGGTTGACTAGTTTCTCCTGGTGTTTCAAGTTTTATATCATTAGTAGCTATATTTTCTATTTTATTACCTAATATTTTTGTTGTATTTTCAACAATTTCGTGATCCTCATTTATTTGAAAATCTGAGTCTAATTTTCTTTTACCATAAAGATCTTTTTTATCAATTTCCCAAGGTTTAGGTATTATATAATCATCTGGATCTGTGGGTTCAGTATCCATAGGTTCAGGGATTTCTATATTTTCTTCTGTTGAAGTGTTTTCTTCATCAGAATTATGACTCGTGACATTAATATTATCTTCTGAATTATCAGAATTACTACTTTCTATTTCTAATATAATTTTCACTTTCATTATTATTATTAATAGTATCATTATTACTATTATTATTATTATCATACTCTAACATATAATGATAATTATATTTTTCAAACAAATCTTTATGTTTTTCATAAAGTTCTTCTATTAATTTTAGATATTCAACTCTTTCAAGATTATCTTCCGTTTTAGAAAATTGGTTTTTCCAATGTTCTATTAAAGTTTTATAAGAGTCAAAATCATATTTTTCTTGTTTTTTATCTTTTTCTCTTTTTTCTTTTGTTTTTTGTTTTTTATTATTATTATTATTAGTTGAAGATTCATCCGAAGACTCATCCTCATCTAATAAAACTAAAATAGTATCTATTACCGTAATATAAAGATCCTAAATTTAAGTCTGATTCTATATTACTATTACTAATAATCTGATCTAATTTATTATTTACATCGGATAATAACTCTTTAGACTTGCTATTCAAATCTAAATTCGTTACTTCTCCCATATTATCTATTTTTTCTTCTACTTTACTAACCTTAGTATATAATCTATTAAAATATATAGACGTCATATCTATTAAACTATTGATACCTTTACTAAGAGCCGAAATATTATTTTCATTCTTAGAGTCTATATGCATAGTATGATTACAAGTTTTATCTTGATATAAACAATCCATTTTTTCCATTATTATTATCCCTGGTACCTAAAACCTTCTGTGTCTTAACGTCCTCACAACGCCAAAAACGTCCCACTCGGACTCAACGGCAACGAAGACTAACGATAGATATATGGGTTTTGAGATAATAACAGCGAAATAAACAGAATTGCAGATACAAAGATAGAAACTTACAATGATAACTACGATATAAGAACTCCAGAAATCGTTACTCCGATGCTCTTCTGATACCAATTACCGGGGGGAGGGAGGGATATATGTGCACTAGCGGAAGGGTTTATATCGTAGAATAATATTTCACAAGAAGAAGATAGATAATTTACAAAAGAGAAAACCAAAGAAAACTAAAACTAAGTATTTTTCGAGATGCCTTTCTAGGCTTACAAGAATGCCTATTTATAATCGAAAAATTCTAAACTAGAATCTAATTACAGTTGAAGTCCAAAATAATTGATCGGATAAGAATTAAAGAATAGACTCTAATTTAATTACAATTGGAATCCGAATAGTATCCTGATAAGGACACATTAATTGTCAGCTTCTTGGTGGCTTCCAAGTTGCTTTCGTCAATTGGTGGATGCTATGTTGGTTTTTCCACGTAGCTTCCTTGAACAGTGTGTTGATAAGGATGCTTTTGGGTTTTCCACGTAGCTTCCTTTTCTTGACAAAATTGTTGCCCTCTTGGTTGCTTCCAGGTGGCTTCCTTTTCTGGCAATACATGCTGCCTGCATCATTGCTTGCGTCATCTTTTATGTAGCATTGATGGTTGATTACCTCATTGCTTACATCAATTGGATGCTGACGGGTTGTCATCTTCCAAGTTGTCTTCATCCTTCTTGGATGTTTCTCAGATTCATTTCCTCGATCTCGTCAAGGTGTAATGATTCTGGTGACGGTGCTGGTGAGTTCCAACGTTCCCATGTATCTCGAATCTCCGCTGCTAACGGATAATCTTCGATCTCCATTTCTGCTATTTGTTTTAATAACGAAATGGCTTCTTCATTGCTTTCTTCCTGGTTTCTTCCAGTGCCATAAGCTAAAATTCTTCTTCCATCGGTCCAAAACATATAAGTGTCTTGGTGGAGAAGGTGACGAGCCATGCTCATGAGATCAATTCCAGCTTGGACTTGATATTTGTTGAAATTATTATAACATTCATCAATGATTTTTGACAAATGCTCTTGATTTTCTTTGACTACTGCCAGGGCTTTTCCCGAAAACATAGTATTTATATTCCAAATTTGATAAGGCTGATGAAATTTTTCTTCCTCAGCAATACCAATGAGACTGTTTATCTCAATATGGAAGTAATAGACAAAATCGTCTATGTTTACAAAGTTTGATAGCCGGGATTTGACTATCGCCGGAAAATCTTTTAATAAATCAAAAGAGAGATTTTGGACTGTTATTTCTTTAACAAATCCCCATTCAATACTGGTTATATCAAATGGCTCATGATTTAATCGAAATTTGATAGCAGGAGTTTTTTCTCCCATATCATTTGTAAAAACATATGCCTGTGAAAAATATTTCGAAAACGTTTCTAAAAATAGAGCTTGCTGTTTGCAAATGGCTCCTTTTATTTTCGAAAATATTTCTGAGGGTAAAATTTGTCTACATTTGTTATATAGACATTTTCGAAACATCTTATTAATAATAGGAGTGTTTCTCCCTTTATCAATAAAATATTGAAATGTATCAAGAAGATTGTTTATCTCCTTAATATCCATATATTCAATTAGGACATCATCCCAATCTCTGTATAATATAGATTTTAATAATAATTCTTCAGATTTTTCTTGAGTTGTTTTTTCAACTAAGAATTCTGAGAATTGGGTAAGAGCTTTTCTGAAACTAGCCCTTTGTTCCAAAATATGGTTTTTCCATATCTTGTTTATGAAATGGTAATATTCTGGGGGTAAGCCTGGATTACAAAAATCCTTTAGATTCGAGAATTCAGAGTTTTGTTGTTTTTTCAACAAAGCATCTGCATATTTGAGAATTTCAGAATCGGTAGGAGGCTTTTGAGAAAATTGAGAATAATCCACCTGTGTTGGTGAATGTGATCCAATTGGTTGGTTTACCAATGGATATGGTAAATAATATCCCTGGTTAGGATAAAATTGTACCTGTGTTGGTGCAGCCATAAATCCTTGTTTAGGAATTATTTTTGCAGGTGCAGCCATAAATCCTTGTTTAGGACTTATAGGTGATTTTCCCTTGTTGGGTTTTTTATGGATAGTTCTCCATCCATCATTTTCTTTTAGAGGTTGTTTACCTCTATCCATAAGGCCTGCTAAGAAAATCAGCAATCATTAGCGAATAATTTTATTATTATTTACCAATGGTGTTTCTATAGAAGTATTTTCTATAGATAATATAACCGATTTCTTATTAATAATAAAAGGTAAATATTGATTTAGAAAATTATTACCTAATAATATGTCTCCATACATATCAGGTAAACATAATAATTTTGGAATTATAAATTTAACATTGTTTATGTAGATTGGTATATTTTTAGCTTTATAATAAACAGTAGTTTTGCTACCATTTATTCCACTAATATTTATTATCTTTTTTACAGGTTTCCAATATTCTTTAGGAAGAATATTCTTTTTACAACTACTGGTTGTAGCTCCTGTATCTAATAAAGCATGTAAAGAATATTTTTTATAATCTTTACTATGTAATGTAATTTCAATGTATTTATTGAAATTTGTAGTATTATCAATTGAATAATTTATATCTTCCATTCTAGTATTTCTAGAATTTCTACTTGGTGTAGTAGGAAAAATAGGAATATGAACTGTTTTCATACCTATTGGTGTAGAAATACTTATATCTTCTTCTTCCTCTGGTCGAGAACTAGAAGGTAATACTAAATTATCATCTATATTAGTAATCAGATTATTTCTGAAATATAACTTGTCACCAGATGACATGTATTCAATAGTACTTACTGGTTTAGAAGTACTAGCATTATTGGTTTTATCGATTATCCAGTCTTTTGGAATCGATAAACCTTTTAAATGTAATAGCTTTGGTTGAATTTCTGTAGTAAATTTATTGGGCTCAAAAAGCTCAATAATTTTATTATTAATTTCTTTTATTTCAACCTCTGCCGTATTAGTATATTCATTAATAGAAGTCCAGCTGATTGCTGAATCTTCTGCTAAATCACTAATATCAGAATTTTTTGTCTGAATTCTAAGGCATAGACACTCTTCTATTAGAGGGTCTGTTATAGAGATAAAGTAATTTGGTTTTACCTTAAATCCTATAACACCTGTATGTAAATTAGATTGAATTCCTCCAATAAGTGCTTTTATTGGATTTTCAAATCTTTTATCTAATAACACTGCTAAAATAGGAACATCATGACCTCTTCTAAATAATGCTCTAATTGTTATCATGATAACTCCTAAATGTATATATCTGACCTGAGGATAGTTTCTTCTAATCCTTTTTACTTTTTCTTTAGTAAATAAGGGAATTTCTGTTAATCCACCTTTAGTATCCTTAGCGACTGTGTTGCCACTAATTTTTTCTATGTGTCTATTTGACCAGAGTTTAAACTTTGATATTTTATAAATTTCTTCTTTAGAAATATGATTTTTATTAATTTTTTCTATTATGTCATCGGAAAGATCTGTTTCTTCTTCCAATTAAACTTCCTAATTTAATATTCTGTTGTTCAGAATTAGGAATTTCTTCTAACTTATTATTAGAACTATTTCCTATCATAAAAATATATTCATCAGAGTCTGTATCAGACTCTGTTTCTGATAATAACTCATATTTTATTTCAGTAGGATTTGTTTCCTCACTAAAACATATTTCTAAATCTTGTTCTTCAAGATTTTTAATCATTTTTCTAGCATTCTTACCTTTGTTAGGACAACTTGTTGCTAGATGACCTTCTTCATCACAAATAAAACATTTGCAAATTTGTTTTTTAGTATTTTTAGAAGTTTTTCTTCTAACAAATTTTTTCTTTTTATTATTAGTATATTTTTTATTTCCTGGTTTCCATTTAGCTAATTTATATTTTTTATTATATTTTTTTATAGGTTTTAGGACGTATGGAATTACATCCAAATTCCCATTCTCCTTCTAACATTTTTGTACAATATTTATGACTTAATTTATTCTTGACTTGTTTAGCCGCTTTACTCTGTAAGCAATGTAATAGAATTCTTTCTTTGGCGAAATTAATCCTATTACCTATTGTATCTATATCTCCTATTTCTTTATTATCATTACTATGTTTTATAATGAAAGATGCATATTTGTTTATACAAATTTCATCCCAAGGTGGGGGTAATTTATGGAAATATTGATTTCTCCAAAAATCTACACTTTCGTTTTTTAATTTTTGATATTCATGTAGAAATTTCTTAGAGAATTCGTCTAAATATCTAATATCACATAATTTTAATTTTGACAAGGTATAGCTGGATTGACTATCCTGATCTTTTTTATTAGTATAACCACAAAATTCTATTTTTAGAATTGAGGTTTATCCTTTTAATAGGTCTTTAGGAGAACTTATTTGATTAATAAGTTGACCCTTTTGTTCTCTTCGTTTCTCAGATTCTTCCCAGCGTCTGAGAAATTGTAGAACATCACCTTGAAAAGTTCCAACAAAATAGTTTAAAAACTTTTCTTTTGACCATATCGTACTGTTGTTGTTTACAACAATAGTCATGGATTGTGCCCAATCATCTATGATTTTTTCATAATCTGACAAAGGAATATTTGTTAAGTCTAAATATATTCCTCCTTGAGCAACATTTCTTTTATTAAGGTCTCCTACAGTGTAAGGTATAGGTGTAGGTTGACTAGTTTCTCCTGGTGTTTCCAGTTTTATATCATTAGTAGCTATATTTTCTATTTTATTACCTAATATTTTTGTTGTATTTTCAACAATTTCGTGATCCTCATTTATTTGAAAATCTGAGTCTAATTTTCTTTTACCATAAAGATCTTTTTTATCAATTTCCCAAGGTTTAGGTATTATATAATCATCTGGATCTGTGGGTTCAGTATCCATAGGTTCAGGGATTTCTATATTTTCTTCTGTTGAAGTGTTTTCTTCATCAGAATTATGACTCGTGACATTAATATTATCTTCTGAATTATCAGAATTACTACTTTCTATTTCTAATATATAATTTTCACTTTCATTATTATTATTAATAGTATCATTATTACTATTATTATTATTATCATACTCTAACATATAATGATAATTATATTTTTCAAACAAATCTTTATGTTTTTCATAAAGTTCTTCTATTAATTTTAGATATTCAACTCTTTCAAGATTATCTTCCATTTTAGAAAATTGGTTTTTCCAATGTTCTATTAAAGTTTTATAAGAGTCAAAATCATATTTTTCTTGTTTTTTATCTTTTTCTCTTTTTTCTTTTGTTTTTTGTTTTTTATTATTATTATTATTAGTTGAAGATTCATCCGAAGACTCATCCTCATCTGATAAAACTAAAATAGTATTACTATTACCGTAATATAAAGGTTCTAAATTTAAGTCTGATTCTATATTACTATTACTAATAATCTGATCTAATTTATTATTTACATCGGATAATAACTCTTTAGACTTGCTATTCAAATCTAAATTCGTTACTTCTCCCATATTATCTATTTTTTCTTCTACTTTACTAACCTTAGTATATAATCTATTAAAATATATAGACGTCATATCTATTAAACTATTGATACCTTTACTAAGAGCCGAAATATTATTTTCATTCTTAGAGTCTATATGCATAGTATGATTACAAGTTTTATCTTGATATAAACAATCCATTTTTTCCATTATTATTATCCCTGGTACCTAAAACCTTCTGTGTCTTAACGTCCTCACAACGCCAACAACGTCCCACTCGGACTCAACGGCAACGAAGACTAATGACAGATATATGGGTTTTGAGATAATAACAGCGAAATAAACAGAATTGCAGATACAAAGATAGAAACTTACAATGATAACTACGATATAAGAACTCCAGAAATCGTTACTCCGGGGCTCTTCTGATACCAATTACCGGGGGGAGGGAGGGATATATTCTTTACATGCTTTATTAGATACAGGAGCTACAACCAGTAGTTGTAAGAAGAATATTCTTCCTAAAGAATATTGGAAACCTGTAAAAAAGATAATAAATATTAGTGGAATAAATGGTAGCAAAACTACTGTTTATTATAAAGCTAAAAATATACCAATCTACGTAAACAATGTTAAATTTATAATTCCAAAATTATTATGTTTACCTGATATGTATGGAGACATATTATTAGGTAATAATTTTCTAAATCAATATTTACCTTTTATTATTAATAAGAAATCGGTTATATTATCTATAGAAATACTTCTATAGAAACACCATTGGTAAATAATAATAAAATTATTCGCTAATGATTGCTGATTTTCTTAGCAGGCCTTATGGATAGAGGTAAACAACCTCTAAAAGAAAATGATGGATGGAGAACTATCCATAAAAAACCCAACAAGGGAAAATCACCTATAAGTCCTAAACAAGGATTTATGGCTGCACCTGCAAAAATAATTCCTAAACAAGGATTTATGGCTGCACCAACACAGGTACAATTTTATCCTAACCAGGGATATTATTTACCATATCCATTGGTAAACCAACCAATTGGATCACATTCACCAACACAGGTGGATTATTCTCAATTTTCTCAAAAGCCTCCTACCGATTCTGAAATTCTCAAATATGCAGATGCTTTGTTGAAAAAACAACAAAACTCTGAATTCTCGAATCTAAAGGATTTTTATAATCCAGGCTTACCCCCAGAATATTACCATTTCATAAACAAGATATGGAAAAACCATATTTTGGAACAAAGGGCTAGTTTCAGAAAAGCTCTTACCCAATTCTCAGAATTCTTAGTTGAAAAAACAACTCAAGAAAAATCTGAAGAATTATTATTAAAATCTATATTATACAGAGATTGGGATGATGTCCTAATTGAATATATGGATATTAAGGAGATAAACAATCTTCTTGATACATTTCAATATTTTATTGATAAAGGGAGAAACACTCCTATTATTAATAAGATGTTTCGAAAATGTCTATATAACAAATGTAGACAAATTTTACCCTCAGAAATATTTTCGAAAATAAAAGGAGCCATTTGCAAACAGCAAGCTCTATTTTTAGAAACGTTTTCGAAATATTTTCCACAGGCATATGTTTTTACAAATGATATGGGAGAAAAAACTCCTGCTATCAAATTTCGATTAAATCATGAGCCATTTAATATAACCAGTATTGAATGGGGATTTGTTAAAGAAATAACAGTCCAAAATCTCTCTTTTGATTTATTAAAAGATTTTCCGGCGATAGTCAAATCCCGAAATGAAAATGATGATACCTTTTCATTACTTAATTTTAAGTTAAATTAGCTAATTACCATTTTAACCTTAAATATTAAACCAAATTTCACCAAATGCCAAGCCATGATCATCCACTAAACTTAAAATAAGTTGAATTACTACTTAAGGCCCTTATTTAATGCTTTTATATCCATTTAATACAAATAAAACTATAGCTATTAAGTTTCACATCTTTTATAATTTAGTCCTTTTCAATTAATTAACTATCTAAACATTAAAATTTCTTAACCAAATTTTAATATGACCCTAATAACACTCCGTAAAATATTTAATAAACTATTTACGGCTCAATTTATAAAAATGAGGTCTCAAATCCTCATTTCCCAAAACCACTTGATTTTAAGGATTTACCACTTGAACCTAATTATTCGTTCAAATAACATAAATTATCAAATAAAAATTTATTATAACACTATATTTAACTTGTAACTATTAAATAATAATATTACGAGCTCACTCATCGGATTTGTGGCCTCGAAACAATTGTTTTCGACACCACTGAAAAATGGGCTATTACAGTACTAAAAGTGTGACAGGTCGAGTTGTAATATTTGTAGTGTTACAACGGAACACCCAAGTATTCCAAGGATCAAACCCAAGAAAGTTCGGGGACTATGTGATTCTTAAGCAACCAACATGCAACCAAGAATTCTAGTTAACTACTTGTCAAGTGTTATATTACGGCAATCCATGATCAAGAGTTAATTTCACTAATTGACTACCTAACATTAAAAATAACAAAGTTGTAAAACAAAAAATTTAAGCAATTAACAATTCAAATCAACAACAACGGTTGGTTGGTTGACTTCCATGATGTTGATTGGTCTTCAGGTTAGGGATATAAAAAGCTTAAACTTCTAATTGGCTCAATTTCACCTCTCGGTCTTCATTTTACCAAATTAGACAAATTAGTCCAGTTTATCTCTAGACCTCACCAAACTAACTCGGGACAACCAAATCGGTGCTTAATAGGATCTTTTATCGGTATCACCTATCTAAGTTTTCTTGTAGAGGCGTCCATTATAAGTTTTGAAGTTTATTCAATTTAGTCTAGTTTTTATGATTTAGTTCATGTACCAAAAACTAACCAAGCAATATTTCCATCAATCAACCACCATAGATTTAGCTACTCATCATCATTTTCATACAAGTAACAACCCAATATACATTCAAATTATACATTAAAATAAGCACAATAAAAGGGTTAAAAAAATCTTAGAGTTTTCTTTATAGTTACTTGAAGAAGATAAAGTTGGTAGCAATGATGGTGAAAAATAACACTAAAGTTCATATTTTTATCTAAGAAAAGAAAATAGAGCTGAGTTATATTAATGACTATAGATTAAACTGAAAATACAAAGAGAGTTGGAGTAACAAAATACAAATAAAACCAAGGTACAGTAAAAGCTAACTAACATTAAAACTAGAAAAAAGTTGAAACTAAATCCTAGAAAAATGAATAAGAATATAACTAGAAAGCTAAAAAGATGAATGAAAAGTAAAGGT
The DNA here is from genome assembly GCA_005393395.2 of Gossypium australe. Lineage (NCBI taxonomy): Eukaryota > Viridiplantae > Streptophyta > Magnoliopsida > Malvales > Malvaceae > Gossypium > Gossypium australe. Next base: position 36,087,033 of record CM016622.1, read on the forward strand.
AACAACCTCTATTCAGTTATCAACCAAAATTGCTTTTAACATCTTATTACAACCCAAAATTTTGGATCAAAATGCCCCTAAACATTGTATTTTGATTAGTGTTGGACAGAAACTACCCCTACAAAATGTTTATAGGCTTTCTATTGAAAATACTGAGTAACAAACCCTTCTCACCAAAAATTTTAATAGGGCATTCAAGAATATTACAAGGAATAACAAAAACTTTGAAGGGGGTTGTAACTTTAACAAAAGAAAAGGAAAACTTGTTGTAATCAATGATGAAGCTCCCAAGAAGAAAAGAAAACTCATAGGTGTTATGAGTGTTAGGTGTATGGACACGTCCAAGCTGAGTGCCACAATACACTGAAGCAAAAGATATCTCATTGTGTAATCTAGAGTAATGATGATTCTTTTAGTAAGCCATAAGAAGATAATGAGCACTTAAGTAATTATGTGGCTTTCACTTTCAAATTTTTTCCAGTAATTGTAATTGACTCAAACAGTTGCTATGGCAACGACAGAGACAATGGTGTTGAGTTTACTAAAGACTTTATGGAAACCTACAAGCATACACTAGAAAAGTGGGATCATGTATGCGATATATATAAAAGCTTACTAATGATAATATGATGCTGAAATATGAAAATAAAGAACATTGCAAAAAGAGAATCAGACCAATGTGGGCTATGTTATGTTCACAAAAGTGACAAGGCAATACTCTTATAGTTTTTTTCAAAACCAAGAAAATTGCAAATCAAGTGATGCTTTAAGAAGCCATAAATTGTTCACACTAAAAATAGCCATAGATGCAATAGTAATTTTTTTTCCCACTACTGTGGTACCCCAAGTCATATATAGCCTAGTTTGTAAACCCCTTACCCGAATTCTATGTCGGAACCGGGCACGAGGCATTATCGAACTTGACTTGCTTGATCATTCCACTTTAGGCTATAAAAATTCTCTCCAATTTAAAACTTTTCATTCACCAGTGTAACGTTCTCTATCATGGGTCAACGAGACCTATTACACCCACTCGGGTTATTGAGGAGCCAAACCGAAACTTTTCGAACACTTAGAAAAATTTCACCTAATAGGGGCCACACGCCCTTGTGAAATGGGGCACACCCGTGTGGGTAGGCCGTGTGGTCGCACACGCTCATGTCCCTACCCTGTGTGGGATTTATTTTCATTTCGAACCTACAAGGGTTTTCACACGGCCTAGACACGCCCGTGTGCTCCACACGGCCTAGACACGCTCGTGTCCCGCCTGTGCGTAAAAAAACTTGGGTATTCTATTTGTGTCACACGGCCTAGGCACACGTCCGTGCGGCTAGCCCGTGGTCGACACTGACTTACAACACCTACATACAGGGGACACATGGCCCAGTCACATGATACAACACATCGTAACTTCACAATGTACCATTCATACTACCAGTCACTCGGTGGTTTCGTACTCAGCCCACCATCAATCTCTAATAGGATGGTATTGCACATAGCCTACCATTTGATACTAAACTCAATGGTATCGCACACAACCCATCGGTAATGAATAATAAGGTGGTAACGCACACAGCCCACCATTTGATACTAAAATCGATGGTATCGCACACAGCCCATCGGTAATGAATAATAAGGTGGTAACGCACACAGCCCACCATTTGACACTAAACTCGATGGTATCACACACAGCCCATCGGTAATGAATAATAAGGTGGTAACGCACACAGCCCACCATTGTTATACATTCACGGATATATATATATATATATATATATCAACATGCATTTCTCTATTTCAAATGTTCATCAGAGAACATCCTCACACACTAATATTCTTACTTAGGTTTCTACAATAATCTTTTGCTTTCATGCAATGCATTTATAAATATAACATATGCAATTAGGATGCATCATTTACCCATGACCCATCATGAGTTCATCATATACCAAATTTACCTCAATTTAGTTCTAACACATACCTGTAACTCTCATGGTACAACCACATACATTCTCGTTTTCAACATATCTGTTGAATCACTCAAATTGTTAAATAACACTTTTGAATCTCATACATATAATCTCACGTAAACATCATGCCCCAGTTAGGGTCTCATATGAAATATCATATCGATGCTATGTCCCTAATATGGTATTATTCAATATCTCACTCCGAGGCTAAATTCCAAATATGGTCTTATACGGGACCTTAATTATCATCATCTTGCTATTTGCATTCCCACTATTCTTAGATTCAATTCTCTTGACATCTCGTCAAAACATATTTAATAAATCCATATAATAAATATACATTCCATACAATATTGGAATATTAAATACTTCACTTAGAGTTGCATAATTTAGCACATGAACTTACCTCGATACCAAAAAGGGTAAAAAGGAAATCTATCTGCCCACATTTCTCTTTTCTCCCGTTCTAGGTCTGAATCTCTTTTTCTTTGATCTAGAACAATAGAATTTACTCATTTAATCACTTATAAATCATAATACATCATAATCTACACTAGGCAAAAATGACCATTTTGCCCTTATACTTTCACTACAACAAAAAAGGCCTATAGCGACACTTATGGGGCGACACTTTCGTAAGTGTTGGGATAGACTGGCCAACATACGCTTTAGCCAACTCTTTTATAAGGGTTGGGATATGCATGCCTAAGGCAACGCTTAAATAAGAGTTGGCTTTGTCTAGTCCTAAGACGACAGTTTTGGGGCGACACTTTCCTAAATGTTGGGATAGACTTGCCAACATACGCTTTAGCCAACTCTTTGTACAAGGGTTGTGATATGTATGCCTAAGGCAACGCTTGAGTAAGAGTTGGCTTTTGTGTAGTCCTTAGGCGACAGTTTTGGGGCGACACTTTCCTAAGTGTTGGGATAGACTACACTTTTGCCAACTCTTTGTATAAGAGTTGGGATATGTATGCCTAAGGCAACACTTGAATAAAAGTTGGTTTTTGTGTAGTCCTAAGATGACACTTTTGTGGCGACACTTTCCTAAGTGTTGGAATAGACTATGCTTTGGCCAACTCTTTGTATAAGGGTTGGGATATGTATGCCTAAGGCAACGCTTGAATAAGAGTTGGCTTTTGTGTAGTCCTAAGACGACACTTTTGGGGCGACACTTTCCTAAGTGTTGCGATGGACTATGCTTTAGCCAACTCTTTGTATAAGGGTTGGGATATGTATGCCTAAGGCAACACTTGAATAAGAGTTGGCTTTTGTCTAGTCCTAAGATGACAATTTTAGGGCGACACTTTCCTAAGTGTTGGGATAGACTTGTCAACATACGCTTTGGCTAACTCTTTGTTTAAAGGTGTAACGTCCCAAATTTCCTTAATTCCGGCTTTTTTTAAATGTGTAGCACCAAAAAATTGGATTTAAAATATGAATATTATTTAATTTTTACATCATCGAGTGTGAATAAGGTTTTTAAAAAAAATGTTGCAAAAAATCAATTTAGTTTAGGGTTTAAGGTTTAGTGTTCAAAGTTTAGGGTTTAGGGATTATAGTTTATTGATTAAGGTTTTAAGGTTTTGTGTTTATGGGTTTGGGGTTTAGGATTTTAGGATTTTGTGATTATTATGGGTTTGGGGTTTAGGGTTTTAGGGTTTTTTAAATATAAATGTTTCAAATTTTATGTTATATATATTTAAAAATTTTAATCATAAATAAGATAAATATAAATTAATTAGTAAATTGAAAATGTTATTTAAATTTCCTAAAATATTGAAATAATATATAATATATCTAATTAGTTTAAGGTTTAAGATTTGGAGTTAAGGGTTTAGGGGTTTGTAGTTTATGGGATATGGTTTTGAGTTTAAGGTTTCAATATTTAAGGGTTATGGTTTATGGCTTAGAGTGAGTGTTTTAGAATTTGGGGTTTAGAATTATAAGGTTTAGGGTTTAGGGTAGATCAAATGAAGACGTGAGTGAATGAGAGGCCAATGCTATTAAAGAACTGTTTGGTCTGTAAATCAATTAACCGATGTAAATCGAAACTGAGATATTTTTAATCAAGCCTTTTTCACCCTTATTTTTAGGGTTCTTAGAATGTCATATGTTTGTGCTCGTGTTAGAAATAGAACTAATCTGATTAGAATTAATCAGTTCGGTTTGACCAAGTTTTTCTGTTTCTCATTCATTGTTAGGCTGGATAATGATACCATTCTAGAAATCAATTTACTATTTAAGTGTTGGTCAATGATGTTTGAACCGAACAATATTGGCTGGTCGGATTGGGAGCTAGCCGGGGCTACTAGTCTAAAGAATGGCTTTGATTCGGTTAGACCAGTAACTGGCATGGACTGATTAAATTGACAGTTGAATTATGTTTTTTATTTTTTAATTTTTAACAATTTTTTAATCGAACCAGACGAATTGGTGAATTGGTGGCTGAACTGGTTCAGTTTAAAAAACATTAGTGTTGGTTTGTTTAGTTATTCGATTTAGAAATTTAAAAAAAAAAAACCTAAAAACCAAACACACAATCACGTCCAAATTAAAATACATATCACTAAGTATTCTTGATAAAAATTGATGTCGGGGACAGAGTGCTTAGATTTAAGCCTATCATTTTGTATAAATATTGAGATTTATATTTAGCTTAGATCTTTCAATATGTCGGTTTTGTCCAATGTTATTATGGTCTAGGTAAGTCATGATTGAGTCATGTTTTTAATGTTTATTTTTATACTTATACTCGCTCAATAAAAAAGAATTACCTTATCAAATAAGGTGAAAGTCTAACAAATTTCTATTTTAGTATTTGTATTATTAAATGGATCTATTTATTCATTGTGTTATTATATAAATTTAAATTGAAATAGGGTTAATATTTATTGTTTAAAATAATATTATTTATTATTTTTTTATGGTTTTGTAAATTTTGTTTTTTTAATTGAATGGGAATTGAAATTTTGTTTTTTATATTACAAATATTAATTCTAATACAATTTAAATTTATATAATTGGTTTAAATAGTATAAAGAATATATTTTTTGCAAAATGGTGTGGTTTTGTAATTAGGTTTTTTATCCCAAAATTTCAAATAAAATGTCTTCTTTCTTTTCCCTTATTTTTCCCAAAATTTATTCCCCCCAACCCCAGAAATCCCACCTGAAATCTATTCTTCTTTTATTTTTCCCCCCAATTTCTTTTAAAAACCAGAAAGCCCGCCAATATCTCTCCTTCGGCTCTACCCTTTTATCAAAACAGAGAGCCACTTTTCACCCTTTCTTCTCTTAACTCAAAACTCCAAACCCCCATTCGCAACTGCTCACTTTCGCCAGGTACCTCTTCCTTTTCCTTCTCTATCCCTAGATCTCGATTTCGCCTTTTCTTTTTCGATTTTCTATTTCGTTTTATTTGATGGCATTGAATCGCTGATTCGTTTCCAAGCTTCGATTCTGTTTGGTTACTGAGAAAAAAAAACTTGAGATTTGAAGCGCCTTTTTCCCCTTTTGGCAGAGAAAAAAATGGATCGGTACCAGAAGGTGGAGAAGCCGAAGGCTGAGGCGCCGATAAACAAGAATGAGCTGAGGATTACAGCTCAAGGGAGAATGAGGAATTACATTTGTAACACCCCAAACCCGGCCCACGAGCCTTGACCGGATCTGGTATGTCACGGGATAAAGAAGTTTGAAAGGTTTGGGTTAATAGTGGAAATTTTAAAATTTGTTAAGGATATAAAACGGTATTCGTTAAAACTCAGGTGGGTTGATTTGGTAAATCCGATAGAGTTGAAAAAAATCCTTTATTCCTTTAAAACCATTTGATCATTTAGATTTTTAAAACATTAGAGTGATCAATAGCTTAGAAAATTTCGTTACCCGATGGTAACATTTTGAAAATTTCGTAGAGTATTTATTTTTGAAAACGTTACTTTTAACCGATTTACATAACCGTCCGTAAGTTCATCAGTTATAAAGTAAAATAAAAACAACTACCTAACCATCCAAAATAATAAGCGGCCATATTACAACCCAATCGAATTGTAGTGAATAATTAAACTTAAAACGGGGCAAAATAAAATTTCAAGTCCACAAAACCAACATGGCCGCCTCGAGCTCTCCTCGGCTCCGCATCCGTGCTCTACTCACCTGCAAGAGGATATGGGAAGGGGTGAGTCACCAAGACTCAGTGTATAAATCCCCGACCCGAAAATAACACTCATACACAAGATATTAGTATGACGTGCAATTATGCAACCCAACCTAGCCATCCATGCCCCTTTTCTACCCCGTGTGGTACCAAACCACTGGTGGTGCCAAACCACTGGTGACTTATAGTCACGATATTCGTCAATACGTGTGGTGCCAAACCACTGGTGGTGCCAAACCACTGGTGGTGCCAAACCACTGGTGACCCGAAGTCACAATCAAATGATGGGGCCAACCCATCGTGTGATACCAAATCACTGGCGTCGATCCCGTATCTCAAATGTGGGGCCAACCCACGGTGGTACTAAGCCACAGGGACGAGACGCTATGAGGTGCCAAACCTCTGGAGGTACCAAACCTCTGGTGACCGTAGTCACAATGTGTTACCAAAACACTGGTGTCCGTCGACACGAATATTACTCCCTCTCATCAATCCCACCATCATCATGGTCATATCACAAGTGTCATGATTCCATATATCATGCAATCGTACGTAACATAGCATTTTTCCACATATGATGATATATATACACAACACATATCGTAAATCGAGTAATAGGGGACTTACCCGAATATCAAGCTTATGCCCACTAGGCAAAGTAACCACATGAGAGGTTATAATATTATCAAACAACAGTTTATACTAATAAAGTGTGTAAGAGCTTACACACCTAATTTATCGAAGGTCTACCAGAAATCCCGGATCTATGTGATATTTAAAAAGTCCCGAACTTGTCCTCGTATAGCTCCTATTATTCGGCCATCACGGGTTAGCATTTAGGGGTCTTATCGATTAATTAACAAGTCCAAGGTTATTGGTCATAACATAATAAAACAGGGCCATAGGCCGAACCTTTATTAATACGAACTAATATGACTTGAAATCTTGAAAGCTTCTGGTTTCATAGCCGATTTATCCCCCTAAAATCACAGTGCACAAATCGGTCAAACATAGATACTAAAATGGCCCTTCAAAAGAGAGGTAAGGAACCTAAGTAAAAGAGGAAATTCTTACCAACTTTCGAAAATACCCCTCTTTTCGTGGATTCGGCCTATGCTCTAGGTGGTAAGCATCATTCGGCTAAGACTACAATGGGAAAAGAAAGCAAATTTGACGAGGTTAAAGAGCTTAGAATATAAACAATGGAAGGAAAGAAAATAATAGGAGCTAGCCGAAAACACCCCCCCTAGAGCCTCTTCAAAAACCGAAACCCCAAGCCCCCTTGGAGTCTCCTATTTTCGGCCAAGGTCTAAAACTCACGGCCACAAGAGTTGGTTGCCCTTACCTCGACGATTTCTTCACCTAGCTGATCACCAAAGTTCGGCCAAGTCTTGTAGAAAGACAAAGGAGTAGTCGGCTACTTAAAGCTAAAACGGAGGAGAGGAAGAAGAAGCAGGATTCGGCATGCTCAAACAAAAGGAACCAGAAACAACTAAAGAAAATTGGCCATGCATCATTCGGCCAAGGGACAAATTAGAAGGAAAAGGACTTTGGCTTTCTTCTAATCTACACAAACCGGTCATGCACCAAAATGAAACAAGGAAATTCGGCCAAGCTTCTCTTCACCAAGCTTCATTCGGCTAAAACAATGAATTTGAAAAGAAAAAAAAAGAATAATAATCCTTCCTAAACTTCATGGCCGGCCAACAACTCCACCCCTTTCAAATTTCAAAGCCTTAATTCCATAATATTCTCTCTATTTCCAACACATAAAATAGAGAGAAAACCAACCCATGCTTCCATTATCTTCTAAAATATTGGGTAAAATAGATAAAGTAATACAAAAAAATAAATGAACATGAGGCAGCCTTCACACTTGGTTCCCCACGCGTGCATGTGCATGCCAAACCCCCCCATACGCCGGCCCTTTAAAAAAAAAAAGATTTCTTCCACGCGCTGCATGGGTTTCGAACCCTGGACCCGGAGCAGTACCCTCCAAGCGCTAGCCACTCGGCCAGCTTGTCTTTCGTGACATAACTCGTCAGCATTTCCTCTTAAACACTCGGTCGCTGGCTCCTGCACGCATTAATGCCAGAGACAAAAAAGCAAAAGCACGTACATACCCTACCCTCGGGTCTCGAACGCGAGACCTGAGGCAGAATTCCCCCACGCTTTAACCACTTGACCGACCTGACTTTCATGGTAGGATTGCGTCGCATCTTCCTTTTAATCTCTTCCCAATGGCTTCTCTAGATAAAGCGCTAAGAGCAAAAGTTTAAACGCCTTATGTGCTGCTCCTAAGGCTCGAACACGGGACCTGAAGCAACATGCCCAAGCCCCCTGCCATCTTTGCTACTGAACTTTCATGCCATAACTCAATGCGAATTTCTTTTAAACTATCCTTGCCTTGGCTCCCTTCTCTTTAGCGTTAAAAGCAAAAATGGAGTGCTTCAAGTGCGAATTCCAGGACTCGAACGCTCGACCTCGAGAGGGCCCCATGCAGCAAGCGTCCTAGCCACTCGGCCAGGCGCCTTTTTGTGTTACGAACCAACTCGCATTTCCCTTAAAGCCTTCCCTGCTGTAGCGTATAAAAATAAAATGCTATGCGCCCCAGCCACTCGAACCTCTGACCTATTCTGGCGCACCCTCAAGCTCCCTTGGCAGTGCCCTTAGCCACTAGACTACTCACTTCCTTATGCCATAATCCGCCCAATTTTATACTTAACTCCTATCCTCTGAGGCCCCCTACCTTTAAAGCTTCCAAATTTAAATTTTCTACTAAACCAAGCTCACCCAAGACCTCTATTTAGGCCGTAATATTCCACGATTAATACTATAGCAAAAATTTAAACACAAAATTCATTCAATCACAACTAGCCCCGGTTCTAGGATGTTACAGTTCTACCCCCCTTAAAATAATTTCGTCCGCGAAATTACCTGGATCAGAAGAGTTGGGGGTATTGCTGCCGCATTGCATCCTCGGGCTCCCACGTTGCTTCCTCCACGCCATGATTCCGCCATAGGACCTTTACTAAGGGAACTGACTTTCTACGCAAAACTTTCACATCCCGATCTAGGATCTGCACCGGTTCCTCTTCCATCGTCAAATCTGGACTCACCTCAACTTCCTCAACTGCCAAGACGTGTGATGGATCAGAACGGTAGCGTCTAAGTATGGAGACATGGAACACATCATGAATCTGACTCAGTTCTGCAGGTAACTCGAGCTGATAAGCCACTGGTCCCACTCGTCTCAGCACCTTAAACGGTCCAATGAACCTTGGGCTTAATTTGCCCTTCTTCCCAAATCTTAGCACCTTCTTCCATGGTGAGACCTTCAGAAAAACTTCGTCTCCTACGGCAAATTCTATGTCCCTCCGCTTGAGATCAGCATAAGACTTTTGCCTATCTGAGGCTTCTTTCAATCGAGCTTGGATCTTCTTCACCTTATCCTCAGTTTCTGCAACCAATTCCGGTCCTAACATCTGTCGCTCACCCAACTCCGTCCAACAAGTAGGTGTGTGACACCTCCTACCATATAACGCTTCATATGGTGCCATCTTAATGCTTGCCTGATAACTGTTGTTGTATGCGAACTCAGCTAATGGCAAAAATTCCTCCCAGCTACCTCCGAAGTCCAAAATGCAGCCTCTTAACATGTCCTCCAAAATCTGAATAACTCTTTCCGACTGCCCGTCAGATTGTGGATGGAATGCTGTACTGAAATCCAGCCGTGTACCCAAAGCCTGATGTAGTGCTCTCCAAAACCTCGATGTAAATCTGGGGTCCCTGTCTGAGATGATCGACACTGGCACACCATGCAACCTCACTATCTCTGCCACATACAACTTAGCTAACTTCTGGAGCGAGTAATCCACCCTTACCGGTATGAAGTGAGCCGATTTGGTCAGACGGTCCACAATCACCCAAACTGCGTCCTTCTTGCTGGGCGTGAGGGGTAGCCCACTGACGAAGTCCATAGTGATCCTCTCCCATTTCCACTGAGGAATCTTCACCGGTTGAAGTAACCCAGATGGCAACTGATGTTCAGCCTTTACCCGCTGACATGTGAGACACCTTCCCACGAATTCAGTTACCTCGCGCTTCAACCCTGGCCACCAGAACTGCTTTCGTAAATCTCCATACATCTTGCTACTTCCAGGATGCATAGCGTATGGGCTGCTATGTGCATCCTGAAGAATTCTTTGTCTCAAACCCACATCATTCGGCATACAAGGCCGTCCTTGAAAACACAGCACCCCATCACCAGTCAAACTATACCCTTCTAAACCGCCATCTTGATCTTGCAACCTCCGTGCGTTTAAACTGTCATCTCCTAATTGCTTTTCCTTAATCTCCTCGATCCAAGTTGGCTTAATTTGCAATTCTGCCAAAAGACTTCCGTCGTCGTATAGACTAAGACGAGCAAACATCGCCCTTAAGTCTGTCACGACCTTTCGGCTCAACGCATCAGCCACCACGTTAGCCTTGCCTGGGTGGTACTCAATTGAACAGTCGTAGTCCTTCAACAGTTCAATCCATCTGCGCTGCCTCAGATTTAAGTCCTTTTGAGTCAAAAGGTACCTCAAACTTTTATGATCCGTATAGACGATTGATTTCTCTCCATACAAGTAATGCCTCCATATTTTCAAAGCAAAGACTACTGCCGCTAACTCCAAGTCATGAGTAGGATAGTTAACCTCATGTGGTCTTAGCTGATGGGATGCATAGGCCACTACCTTACCTTCCTGCATCAACACACATCCCAACCCATTATGGGACGCATCACAATAAACTGTGAACAATTTCCCCGCCTCAGGCTGCACCAAAACGGGGGCTTCCGTCAGAATCTTTCTTAGCTTATCAAAACTTTCTTGCTGTTTTTCTGACCAAACAAATGGGACTCCCTTCCTTAATAGCTTAGTCAACGGCGCTGCGATTAAGGAGAATCCCTCCACAAATCTTCGATAATACCCGGCCAGACCCAGAAAACTTCGAATTTCCGCCACTGACCGAGGTGGTTTCCACTCCAACACCGCTTCGACCTTGCGGGGGTCCACTCTAATCCCTTCAGCCGACACCACGTGACCCAAGAAGGTCACCTCTCTAAGCCAGAATTCGCATTTACTGAATTTGGCATACAACTGCTCCTCCCTCAGCACTTGTAGAACTATGCGCAAATGCCTATCATGCTCCTCCTCCGTTCTTGAGTAAACCAATATGTCGTCTATAAACACCACGACAAATTGATCCAAGTACTGCTGAAACACCCTATTCATCAAGTCCATGAATGCTGCCGGCGCGTTGGTCAACCCAAACGGCATCACTAAAAACTCGTAATGCCCATATCGGGTACGAAATGCCGTCTTGTGCACATCAGCTTCTTTCACCTTAAGTTGATGATAGCCCGACCTAAGATCTATCTTTGAGAACACCGAGGCACCCTTCAGTTGATCAAACAGGTCATCAATCCGAGGCAACGGATACCTGTTTTTGATTGTCAACTTGTTTAGCTGACGGTAGTCGATACACATCCTCATTGACCCGTCTTTCTTCTTGACAAACAGCACAGGTGCTCCCCACGGAGATATACTAGGTCGAATGAACCCTCTATCCAAGAGTTCCTGAATTTGAGCCTTCAGCTCCACCAACTCCTTCGGTGCCATTCGATAGGGTGCTATAGACACAGGTGCCACCCCGGGCAACAGATCTATACCGAACTCCACTTCTCGATCTGGGGGCAGACCCGGAAGTTCTTCAGGAAACACATCAGCGAATTCCCCTACAGTTCGGACCTTCTCAACTGCTGATTCCTTAGCCTCCAAGGCATAAATCTGAACCAACAAAGCTTCACACCCCTTTTTGATCATTTTCTCGGCCTTCAAGGCAGACACTACATTGGATAGATAATCTCTTCTGTTACCTATCATGACCACTTCATCACCTTCAGTCGTCTTTAGAATTATGCGCTTAGCAGCGCAATCCAACCTTGCCTGATACTTAACCAACCAGTCCATTCCAAGAATTAGGTCGAATTCCCCAAACGGCAGTTCCATCAGATCAGCCACAAACACTACCCCTTGGAGTTCTAGGGGTATATCTCTATATAGCTTGTTCACCATCACGGAATGTCCTAGAGGGCTCATTACAGTCATCTCGCTAGAAGTAGTCTCAAAATCCAAGTTCATAGTCTCCACTACACTATTGGCAATGTATGAATGCGTCGAACCCACATCAATTAATGCAACATAGGGGAGACCAAAAATTAGGAACGTACCGGTGATGACGTCCGGTGCGTCACCCTCCTCGCGACGCCTCGCTGCGTAGACTAAGCCAGGCTGCCTGGCTTCGGTGTTGCCTGCTCCTCTGCCCTGAATTCCACGACCTCGATTAGGACCATTGCCTCCTCTACCATTACCACGACCCCTCAGCGGTGGTCCCACATTCCGTGCTGGAGTACGGTTCTGCCCCTCTGGCTGATTCTTTGCCATCTTCCGAGGACAATCCCTTACACGGTGATCCGGAGATCCACATTCAAAGCAACCCCTCTCACCGGTGTAACAACCTCCCCAATGTGACTTTCCACAGCGATTACACTGAGTCGGTCTCTGATTAGTAGTCATGGTCCTTCCAGTCTGATTCGGCCCACTCTGTCTGGCCCTCTTTTGTGCACTAATTCCCGATCCAGATGGCCCAACACCTCGTTTCTGCTTGCTCCTATCATAGCTCTGCCTCACAGACTCCCGGACCCTTTCAGCTACCTTTGCTTTTTCCACCAGAACAGCAAACTCACGTACCTGTTGTGGAGCAATCAACAGCCTTAAGTCATCCCTAAGTCCGTCTTCAAAGCGGACACAACGATCGTGCTCAGTTGACACAACTCCCCGGGCATAGCAGCTCAGCCTCAGAAATTCTGCCTCATACTCAGATACCGACTTATTTCCTTGTACCAGTCCCAGAAAGGTTTTCCTCTGAGTATCAGTGTAACTGGTGCCCACATACTTCTTCTGATAAGTAGCTTTGAAGTATTCCCAAGTAAGGTCGTCTGCTGTGGCGCCGTCTCGAACCGTGAGCCACCACTGGTATGACTCGTCTTTCAGAAGCGACACCGCTCCTTTCAGCTTCTCCTCATCTGTTAAGTCGAGATCGTCCATGATCCTCTCGGTTGATTCTAACCAATATTCGGCTGTACTGGGTGCGACACCTGACACACCCCGAAATACTTCAGCTCCATTGGATCGGAGCCGCTCAGATACAGACTTCCGAGCTCCTGTACCTCTACTAGTCTCAGCCATCATTTCTAGCACACGCAACATAGCCTGCGATACCGACTCACCCCCCGTCTGATCCTGAGGTCCATCACCAAAAGTTGGGGGTGGCGGTGGGGGTGGTATCTCATTATCCGATCCTTGGCCCGACCTAACTGGTTCTGTCACGGCCATCCGGCCTCTACCGCGTCCCCGACGGCCGTGACCTCTAGAACTCATTTCTTATGGCTCAATCTGTCTTAAAAGTTTTATGAGTTAGTCACTGTTCCACTGACTATTAGCAAAGAATCTTATGGGCGAAATTAAGAAGTTGTTCTTTCGATCAAACAAGTTTCAAGTCTTCTATCGTAATTTGAAGATATACATTCACTTATTCCATCACTCTCTATGTCAAATTCTTAACCCGGGGGTATTTTCGTCCTTTACCCTACAGGGGTATTTTGGTAATAAAACAATGTAAGTTTGACAAATCAAAGGAAATTTAAAATTTAAAAATTTGCCAAACTTGGGGTTCCTTTTGAAAAAATTTGTCTTCCCAAATTGGTAGTGTTGCGAAAACTTTGAAAATCAAGGTCATTTTGGTAATTTGCAATTTAGGGGCAATTTTGTAATTTACCCCCTAAGGGTATTTTAAAATGTTCATAAATCAAAGGAAGTTTGTAGAAAAATTCTCATAAGTTTGAGGGAAGTCTTTAAAAATTAGAGTCTTTATAAAAATGCGGCTAATTCCCTTTCGGGTTTTAATAATAGAGGTTTAGCCCATGAACAAGTCCTCACGGTTAGGGTGAACCGAAACTACGCACCAGGTAGGATTCCTGCGAAGAGGAGGTGAGTCGCTAAGACCACTTAAATACCAAGCTCTTCCGGATCCAATCCTAGACATGCGTACAAGGGTTACCACACCTTAACTCAGCGACTTAGTCATGGGTTTGTTTAATTAGGCAATTAAAATCTTATGCGATTGTTTGGGGTAAACTAGTCCTAGAGTTCATATACCTTTCATACTATCTACGTCCCATTTTCTACCCATTTACAGATAACTATTCATACATAGATTAAAATATACTTACAAGAGCGGATCGGTGCCGGAGACTCGGCGCCATGTTGTTCAACCAAAAATCATTTTCAACGGGGTTTTCAAAAGCATATCTAGCAAAAACATTTTTGGGTCTTAGGCCCTCACAGCCGAGTTTTTGAACCGGGCTCTGATACCAAAATTGTAACACCCCAAACCCGGCCCACGAGCCTTGACCGGATCTGGTATGTCACGGGATAAAGAAGTTTGAAAGGTTTGGGTTAATAGTGGAAATTTTAAAATTTGTTAAGGATATAAAACGGTATTCGTTAAAACTCAGGTGGGTTGATTTGGTAAATCCGATAGAGTTGAAAAAAATCCTTTATTCCTTTAAAACCATTTGATCATTTAGATTTTTAAAACATTAGAGTGATCAATAGCTTAGAAAATTTCGTTACCCGATGGTAACATTTTGAAAATTTCGTAGAGTATTTATTTTTGAAAACGTTACTTTTAACCGATTTACATAACCGTCCGTAAGTTCATCAGTTATAAAGTAAAATAAAAACAACTACCTAACCATCCAAAATAATAAGCGGCCATATTACAACCCAATCGAATTGTAGTGAATAATTAAACTTAAAACGGGGCAAAATAAAATTTCAAGTCCACAAAACCAACATGGCCGCCTCGAGCTCTCCTCGGCTCCGCATCCGTGCTCTACTCACCTGCAAGAGGATATGGGAAGGGGTGAGTCACCAAGACTCAGTGTATAAATCCCCGACCCGAAAATAACACTCATACACAAGATATTAGTATGACGTGCAATTATGCAACCCAACCTAGCCATCCATGCCCCTTTTCTACCCCGTGTGGTACCAAACCACTGGTGGTGCCAAACCACTGGTGACTTATAGTCACGATATTCGTCAATACGTGTGGTGCCAAACCACTGGTGGTGCCAAACCACTGGTGACCCGAAGTCACAATCAAATGATGGGGCCAACCCATCGTGTGATACCAAATCACTGGCGTCGATCCCGTATCTCAAATGTGGGGCCAACCCACGGTGGTACTAAGCCACAGGGACGAGACGCTATGAGGTGCCAAACCTCTGGAGGTACCAAACCTCTGGTGACCGTAGTCACAATGTGTTACCAAAACACTGGTGTCCGTCGACACGAATATTACTCCCTCTCATCAATCCCACCATCATCATGGTCATATCACAAGTGTCATGATTCCATATATCATGCAATCGTACGTAACATAGCATTTTTCCACATATGATGATATATATACACAACACATATCGTAAATCGAGTAATAGGGGACTTACCCGAATATCAAGCTTATGCCCACTAGGCAAAGTAACCACATGAGAGGTTATAATATTATCAAACAACAGTTTATACTAATAAAGTGTGTAAGAGCTTACACACCTAATTTATCGAAGGTCTACCAGAAATCCCGGATCTATGTGACATTTAAAAAGTCCCGAACTTGTCCTCGTATAGCTCCTATTATTCGGCCATCACGGGTTAGCATTTAGGGGTCTTATCGATTAATTAACAAGTCCAAGGTTATTGGTCATAACATAATAAAACAGGGCCATAGGCCGAACCTTTATTAATACGAACTAATATGACTTGAAATCTTGAAAGCTTCTGGTTTCATAGCCGATTTATCCCCCTAAAATCACAGTGCACAAATCGGTCAAACATAGATACTAAAATGGCCCTTCAAAAGAGAGGTAAGGAACCTAAGTAAAAGAGGAAATTCTTACCAACTTTCGAAAATACCCCTCTTTTCGTGGATTCGGCCTATGCTCTAGGTGGTAAGCATCATTCGGCTAAGACTACAATGGGAAAAGAAAGCAAATTTGACGAGGTTAAAGAGCTTAGAATATAAACAATGGAAGGAAAGAAAATAATAGGAGCTAGCCGAAAACACCCCCCCTAGAGCCTCTTCAAAAACCGAAACCCCAAGCCCCCTTGGAGTCTCCTATTTTCGGCCAAGGTCTAAAACTCACGGCCATAAGAGTTGGTTGCCCTTACCTCGACGATTTCTTCACCTAGCTGATCACCAAAGTTCGGCCAAGTCTTGTAGAAAGACAAAGGAGTAGTCGGCTACTTAAAGCTAAAACGGAGGAGAGGAAGAAGAAGCAGGATTCGGCATGCTCAAACAAAAGGAACCAGAAACAACTAAAGAAAATTGGCCATGCATCATTCGGCCAAGGGACAAATTAGAAGGAAAAGGACTTTGGCTTTCTTCTAATCTACACAAACCGGTCATGCACCAAAATGAAACAAGGAAATTCGGCCAAGCTTCTCTTCACCAAGCTTCATTCGGCTAAAACAATGAATTTGAAAAGAAAAAAAAAGAATAATAATCCTTCCTAAACTTCATGGCCGGCCAACAACTCCACCCCTTTCAAATTTCAAAGCCTTAATTCCATAATATTCTCTCTATGTCCAACACATAAAATAGAGAGAAAACCAACCCATGCTTCCATTATCTTCTAAAATATTGGGTAAAATAGATAAAGTAATACAAAAAAATAAATGAACATGAGGCAGCCTTCACACTTGGTTCCCCACGCGTGCATGTGCATGCCAAACCCCCCCATACGCCGGCCCTTTAAAAAAAAAAAGATTTCTTCCACGCGCTGCATGGGTTTCGAACCCTGGACCCGGAGCAGTACCCTCCAAGCGCTAGCCACTCGGCCAGCTTGTCTTTCGTGACATAACTCGTCAGCATTTCCTCTTAAACACTCGGTCGCTGGCTCCTGCACGCATTAATGCTAGAGACGAAAAAGCAAAAGCACGTACATACCCTACCCTCGGGTCTCGAACGCGAGACCTGAGGCAGAATTCCCCCACGCTTTAACCACTTGACCGACCTGACTTTCATGGTAGGATTGCGTCGCATCTTCCTTTTAATCTCTTCCCAATGGCTTCTCTAGATAAAGCGCTAAGAGCAAAAGTTTAAACGCCTTATGTGCTGCTCCTAAGGCTCGAACACGGGACCTGAAGCAACATGCCCAAGCCCCCTGCCATCTTTGCTACTGAACTTTCATGCCATAACTCAATGCGAATTTCTTTTAAACTATCCTTGCCTTGGCTCCCTTCTCTTTAGCGTTAAAAGCAAAAATGGAGTGCTTCAAGTGCGAATTCCAGGACTCGAACGCTCGACCTCGAGAGGGCCCCATGCAGCAAGCGTCCTAGCCACTCGGCCAGGCGCCTTTTTGTGTTACGAACCAACTCGCATTTCCCTTAAAGCCTTTCCTGCTGTAGCGTATAAAAATAAAATGCTATGCGCCCCAGCCACTCGAACCTCTGACCTATTCTGGCGCACCCTCAAGCTCCCTTGGCAGTGCCCTTAGCCACTAGACTACTCACTTCCTTATGCCATAATCCGCCCAATTTTATACTTAACTCCTATCCTCTGAGGCCCCCTACCTTTAAAGCTTCCAAATTTAAATTTTCTACTAAACCAAGCTCACCCAAGACCTCTATTTAGGCCGTAATATTCCACGATTAATACTATAGCAAAAATTTAAACACAAAATTCATTCAATCACAACTAGCCCCGGTTCTAGGATGTTACAACATTTCTTACACCATGACTCTGCTTCAGGTTTTTCCTTGTTTCGCTTAATATACCTTCCTCTGTTATTCTTTTCATGTCGGATATTTGCATTGTATTAGGCGTTAATTTAAGTGTGTTAAAATAGCGAGTAGCGTATTTTTGTTATAAAAATATTCTTAGAATAGCGAGTAACGTTTTAATGAGAGAAGCATGAAAATATTCAGCTATGATTATAGTTTTTGTTTGCAAAACTATAATCTGAAGTTGAAAGTTTTAGCTTTTTGACCTCTTAGTTTGATTTCTATTTGCGAATGTTAATTTATATTATTGTTTTCTGTATGAACGATGCATTCACCTCGTCAGTTGCATGCGAGAATGACCTAGTTTTATTTATCTGTTTGGGGGCAGGTTCACACGAATATATTCTTGTTATTTCTTTAGGTTATTATGTGTTTATTGAAAAGGTACTTTAATTGGAAGCACCATTTCTAGCTGCATGACTTTGCTGTTCAGAACGAGTATATATATATATATTATTTTTTGTCTTCTGTCTCACTGTTTCTCTGCTTTACTTGTATTCTGGCTTATATGATTGCCTTAATAATAGGTTATTGATGCCCACAGGTCTAGGATTTGGGACAAAGGCAGATAGCTTCTAGCATAAAGTGGGAGTCGAATATAACTGCTTTCAAAGCCATTCATGGCACCAGCTACATGTATAAAGCACTTTGTATCCCTGTTTACACTAACACCATTATTTAGCATTTCTTTCCTGCAGATGTTAGTGATGTGTAACAACCCAAACCCGGCCCAAACATTATGACCGAATTTGGTTTGTTACGGAGAAAACTTTTTGAAACCCATTTTAAAACCAATTTAAGTTTTTTTTTTTTTTTTGAAAACTTCTCGTTTTTGGTTATCTTGCTAAAACCATACTTAGATTTAATTTGGAAATTTAATAAGTCAAGTTATTATACAAATTTCAAATGTACCCGATGGCACGATAAAACATTTTCGCGATTAACATTTTTGCAAACATGAGAACTTAATTAATATTGAGAAATGTTTTAAAACCAATTTGTTCCAAACATAAAATAAAAATAAAAACCTTAGGCCTTATTACATCCAAAATAATAATAAACCAATAAAATAAAATAGCTAAAGTTCAATTAATTCACATCCACTGCATGGCCACCTCGAGTCCCTCCGGCTCCATATCCGCAGTCTAAGTATCACCTGAAAAATAAAGGAGAAGGTGAGTCACCAAGACTCAGTATGTAACCCTTCCCCCGTTTTAAAGACATTTTCATACACAACATATAACAATCAATATGCAGAATATTATGTACCCCCAACCTAGCCAACCAAACGCCACTGTCTACCCCGCTGTGGTACCAAACCACTGGTGGTGCCAAACCACTGGTGACATATAGTCACAATGTGTTACCAAAACACTGGTGTCCGTAGACACGAATCGATTGATGGGGCCAACCCATCGTGTGATACCAAATCACTGGTAGACGATCCCATATCTCAAGTGGGGCCAACCCACGGTGGTGTTAACCACAGGGATAAGTCGCTATGAGGTGCCAAACCTCTGGAGGTACCAAACCTCTGGTGACCGTAGTCACGGTGTGTTACCAAAACACTGGTGCCCGTCGGCACGATTAATACTGCCCCCTCCACTCATCAATCCCACATCAATCACATATGTATATGTTTCATGTCATCACATACTTAAATCTCATGTATCAATGCATCATGCTTCCCAAAAGCATCAAATAACAAATTCATATTAACAGGTACTTACCTGAATCACCATCTATACCGATATGGTATATTATCTAATGCTACATAAAATCAAAATAGCATTCACAAAAATCAGCATATTTAACAAGTTATATGTGTGTATGTACACACCTGTCACCAACGAGGAGTCTAAATCCCGAAAAGAAACCAATCGGCCCCCACTCTAAGTCCGTGTCCCTATATTCGGCCAACTGTCAAAGTTAGTGCCATGGCCTAATCGGCCAAACCAAATTAATTGTAAAGGGTTCCTTGTGAACCCGAACCTTACCTTTACCCTTTCGGTTACCAACCACAGTACTTAATTTCCCGAATCTGCTTAATCAACTACCACTGATTAGTAAATAAGACTAATAGCCTACAGCTTAATCGAATATCAGAATAAAGAGATTAATCTTACCACCTTACTTACCAAATATTGAATACTAGAGATCGAGGCCTGAGTCGACTGCTTTACTCTCCTGAGTACCTAAAAGAAATCGGTTACCACTCGTTTAGAAGCCTTGCTAACCACCATTAAAATTGATACCTACCCCCTTAATGGAAATCGGCAGAGAATAGGGAGGGAAAAACCATGGGATTTCGGCACACTTACCTTCTCTCAGGATCGATTGAAGAAGAAATCGAAGGAGCTCACCCCTTGCTTGAGATTAGGCCAAAGTGGTTAAAAACAGGAGAAAGGAATTCGGTATTTCCAATGGGTATATTCGGCCAAAGAGGAAATAATGGGGAGGAGAGGTGCTAAGAGTTTCGGCTTGAAGGGATTTGAGAGGGTGGAGAAAATACAAGAACAAAGGAGGGTTAGGGAATTCGGCACTTAGCAAAATGAAGAAAAGAAAAACAAGGGGGGTCAACTACTGCTTTTATAGGCACTTAGTAACCTTGCCGTCCACCCCTTTGAATTAATTCAAATTAATTTGAATTAATCCCCAATAATCCCTTAATAATCTTAATAATCTAGATAATATCCCTATTAATAACCATTAATCCTTTTAATCAAATAATCCCCTTAATTATCTTATATTATCAAAATAAAACTAATATTATCCCAATTATCCTCAGAATTAAACAAATAAAAAAAATCCAATTCCAAATGCTCATATTATCCTCTAATATAAAAATCCCATTAAAAAGCTCATTTATCTTATTATCTAAATAGATAATTAATAAAAAGAATTTAAGGAGAGAATTTCTCTCCCCTTGTGCCGTCCCAATAAAGAGCAAAAGGGAGGATTTCTGTGACTCGAACCAAGGTTCTCCCTTGCTCCTTGGTGGCGTCACACTAGCTCTTAAGTGGCCTCACTTTTGCCACTTTGCCAAGGCCTCATTTGGTGTCAAATTATCCACATTTATTCTTATAACCCCCTCCTGCTAAGGCTCCCTGCCTTTAAAGTTAACAACAGAAATTTTCTACCAAACCATGCCAACTCAAAGCCTTAATTAAGCTCTATTATTCCATAAATAATATCACCGCAGTTCATACATAAGAAAAATAATTAAATTCCAAATAGCCCCATTTTTGGGATGTTACATGATGTTAGTGATCTTATAGGTAAGAATACCTGCTGGAACTTTCTCTTGTTTATTTTGGTTTTGCAGTACAGACTGTTAAGTATATATATATATATATATATATATATATATATATCTGGTAGAATTTAGAATTTGGGAGTCACCCACTTATTTTGACTGCTTTTTTCTTTGCTCTTTACATGACTTGTAGGAAAGACTTGAGATATTTCTAAGATTCGGACCAGTTTTTTCCTTGTTTTTCTTTAACCTAATTATAGGTCCATGTTGGCTATTATTAACCTTTTTTCAAGCAAATTGGACTCACTGTCAAATAACGAGTAAAGGAAGAAGTTTCGCAGAACAAAATGTCCAAGTTAGGGTGTTTTTGAGTGATACTTTATAGGTTTAGGGTAGGCTTGTTTTACAATTTTTAAGTTAGATTAATATTTAATAAATTCACAATATATAATTAAGATTAATTATTTTAAGTTCGCTCTAAAATCAAATTTATCTAATTTTAATTATTTTATTTTTTATTAATTTAATCATTTCAAATAAAATATTTATTTAAACTGAATACTTTCGTTAAAATTTTCTATTCATTCCAAAACATAAAGGAGCTGGCTTTGGAAATTGAAAAGTGTTTCGAGATAATCACGTAGAGGTCTCCAAACATGGTCCAAAAACTTTAGTTAAAAGTTAAAAAATAATATTATGTGTATTAGCTAATGTATCATGATAGCAATTCATATAGAGAAAACGAAAAATTTTAACGAAAGTGATTAATTTAAACAATTATTTTATTTGAAGCGGCTAAATAGAAAAAAAATTAAAGTAATTAAAATAGAACAAACCCTATTTTAGAGTGACATTAAGTATAGTTTTTAAAAGCTACTTGTGAAATAAAAATAGTACCCCTTTTTCACAAAGTTCTAATCAAATGCACTGCCTATGTTACCCCTTTTTCACATGTTTGGGCAATAACCTTTTATCTGTTGTGTTTTACTCTACAATGTCTTATGCGACATTGTAACTATCATACGTATAACTTTAGAACTTTGTTTCTTTGTCCTCAGGAAGTGGCTTGATTTATCTGTTCAAGATTTGGAAGAGAAACAACACAGCAAGGGAGATGCGGTTGGTGTTCTTCTTCTTTTTTATGTGCCTTAATTGTTCTCTTTTATGCTATATAAGACATTTCTATATTACGTTAAACAACAGTAGTGCAGCATGTTTCTGTTCTGCTTTTTACAAATAAATACTATTGTTCCTTGTTAAACAATTGAATAGTTTAGACAATCATTAAAAAGAATGCCTATTTGTGACACTGACACATGGAAGAGCTATGATTGAGATTGTTTGTTAGTATGGTTCAACCTGCTACTAAAGCTGCACATAATTGTTAAGCTCGGTTCCAAGCTTTTAGAACATTTGCTTTGTTTGATCATGAATCATGGTTATATTTTTTTTAGCCTTAATGGCTATATATATATATATATATTTTATTTTTAACATCTTTGTTGTTTACCAAGTTAGTTGGTTTATCTTTTGCATCTCTGAGTTATACTTGAGTACTAATGTATGAGATTATACTAAGTTTTTTCCTTTAATACTATTAGCATTTACCATACGCTTTTTACAATCCATATGATTTTATCTTTTGCACCTCAGTATGGATGATAGATTGTAACTAGATTTATCTGCCAAAGTGACGATGAATCTGATCATTTGGTTTTGCATCCTTTAGATATTGAAGGTGGAGCAGAGGATTCAATCTTTTCAAGCTAGAAAAGCCAAGGCATAGCATTTCTTCAAGTGGCATGTTATTTAATGTTGCATTGAGTTGTTTACTTTGTACATTGAGTTGAATGTTAGTGGTATACATTTCAGCTAAATGTTAGTGTATTTTGATTGTTGGATCGATTTTTGTAGTAAATATTCAATCTTTATTTTAATTTTAATTTTAATTTTATATTTTATATTTTTTAGTTGTATTTAAAGCAAAATTCCTATCATTATTCACTGTAAATATTTATAAAAATATATTAATATTGAAATAATAAAAAATAGAAAAAAATTACATTATACGTGTCTATCTCAATCTTTCCTTTTTAAAGTTGCTTTAAACGGGTCTATCCCAACCTTTTTTAAAAATTGCCTTAGACAAGGTTTATCCCAACCATTTTAAGGTTGCCTTAGACGGGTCTATCCCAACCTTTTTTAGAGGTTGCCTTAAACATGATCTATCCTAACCTTTTTAAGGTTGCCTTAAACGGGTCTATTCTAACTTTTTTTAAAGGTTGCCTTAGATATAGTCTATCCCAACTTGCTTAAGTTGCCTTAGATAGGTCTATCTCAACCTTTTTTTATAGGTTGTCTTAGACAAGGTCTATCCCAACTTTTTTAAGGTTGCCTTATACGGCTCTATCCTAACCGTTTTTAAAAGTTGCCTTAGACAAGAACTATACCAACCTTTTTAAGGTTGCCTTAAACATGTCTATAACAACCTTTTTCAAAGGTTAGCCTTGACTAGGTCTTTCCCAACCTTTTTTAAAGGTCGGCATTGACCAAGCTTTTCACAACCCTTCAATAAGGGTCGGCTTATGTTGACTTATGGCGACGTTTTTTCAAAAGCGTCGCCATGCATATACCAACCCCACTATATACAACCATTTTGGAAGCGTCGGACGAAGCGTCGCGAAACCTATGCCAACTTTTTTTGTGTCGTCTTATGTCAAAAAAAGTGTCGCTATAGGCCTTTTTTGTTGTAGTGTTTGGCAAAATTACAATTTTGCTCATAGGCTAGTAAATCACTTTTCATCACATTTTCTTGTTAATCAAGCCTAGCTGAACATTTAATCCTCTTACAACTATTCAAAATTCCAACTATTTCATGCATTAATGAACAGATTATAACATTTGCATCTTAGTCCTAATTAAGTGTTTTCATGACAACACATTTCACAAAAGTTGTTTCTCATTTTCCCAACATTTATTTTCTTCCATAAAAACTCAACAAACAACACAAAATCTCTCATAGAAAGTCCCTAGACTTTCAACCATATTGCAAAATAGTCCCCTCATTAGCTAGCTTAAGCTTTGGGGACTCTAAAAGTACAAAAATTATCAACTAAAACCATCAAAATCACTTACTTGTAGAGAAAATGGGTTGCTGATATTTTCAAGCTTCTAAAGCCCTCCCTTTGTTGGTATTTTCGATTGGAGAAGAAAAGAAAATGAAAAGATGATAGCCTTGGCTTATTTCATCTTATTTTATTCATTTTATCAACTAATACCACCAACTTTTGACTAAAATAAATGCTCTTGTCCCCTATGCACCCTATGGTCGGCCAACTCACTTAAAACAAGGCCAATTTGCACAATTAGGACCTCCAATTAATATTCTATAGTTATTTGGCACCTCTAGCAAATAAAATAGAACTTTCGCACTTTATGCGATTTAGTCCTTTTTTGCGATTAATCATAAAATCGCTAAAATTAAAGCACCAAAATTTTCATGCACCCTTATAAACATGTTATAACACATAAAATAACATGAAAATAATTTCTCTAATCTCGGATTAGTGATCCCGAGATCACTATTCCGACTAGCCCCTAAATCGGGCTGTTACATAGTTGTTACATGTTTTTGAAAGATCTCAAGAGAAAGTAACCAATTGCATATCCAGTTGCAACTCAAGCTGTAACTAAGGTAGAAAGAAAAACTTGTCTTGTGAAAGGAATATCAAATATGTCTCATTATTTCACACCAATCTTTGAAGGCTTCCATTGAGCATATAT
Organism: Gossypium australe; assembly: GCA_005393395.2. Lineage (NCBI taxonomy): Eukaryota > Viridiplantae > Streptophyta > Magnoliopsida > Malvales > Malvaceae > Gossypium > Gossypium australe. Next base: position 36,112,151 of record CM016622.1, read on the forward strand.
GATATTTAAATAGTGGAAGTTTTAAGTATATGACTAGAAATAAAAATTGCCTTAGAGAATTCCAAGAAACCATAAAGGTGATGTAACTTCTGAAAATGGTAAAAAAGGAAGAATACTTGGAAAAAGAGTACTCGACGTATAAGGAATGCCATGACTCTAGAACGAATTACTTGTTGAAGGTTTGAAAGCCAACCTGGTTAATGTCAATGAGTTATGTGATCAAGGCATGCTAGTGAACTTCATAAAAAAAAATGTAAAGTGACTTGCAAGTTAGATCAACTGGTTATAGAAGGTGTCAAGATGTTTGATAATTGTTATAGGTTGATAGAATCTTTGACTTGCAACAGATAGCTCTTCAGATTTTGAGTTATGGCATGAGAGGTTGGGCCATGTACATTTTAAGAATCTACAAAGGCTTGTGAGAAGATTGCCAAATTTATGGAGAGCAACGCCCAAAGTATGTGGTGAATGCTTGAAGGGAATGAAGTAACGTGATTCACATCCCTAGTTGCAACTAATTTAAACAACTAGACCTGTAGAACCACTACATATAGACTTGATGGACCTATGCAAACAAAAAGGTTAAGAGGCAAACATTACGATCTAGTTTGTGTAGATGATTATTCCAAGTTCATTTGGGGTGAAGTTCTTACAAGAGAAATTAGGCACGTTTGATGCATTCAATAATATAGGTAAGAAGTTGATGAACAAAAAAGGACAACTCATTGGGAAGATAGTCAAATATGGAAAATAGTTAAAATAATAATAAATTCTTTAATTTTGGTGATAATGCAAGCATCCAACATGTGTTTTCTGCACCAAATACTCCACAATTGAACAATGTCATTAAAAGAAAGAATTGAACAATCCAGGACATGGCTAGAATAATGTTTAATGCCAAAGACATTTCATGTGGGTTTTGAGTAGAGGTTATTAACATAGCATGCCATGTGATTAACATGGTGTTGCTAATGACTAAGACAAGGATGACACCCAATGAGATGTGCGGAGGAAGAAAACCAACTGTGAGATATTTCAATGTGTTTGAAAGTGTGTGCTATATACTCAGAGAAAGAGCCTACTAGGGAAAATTCAATGCTTGCAATGATGAATGCACTTTTCTTAGGTACTTCACAGACAACAGGGCCTATAAAGTGTTCAACAAGTGCACCGTAATTTTAACATACACAAACAAAACCTATAAAAATGTAAATATACATGTAATTTCTTTTTAAATATCTGTGGTTTTATTTATTTAGAGAAAATGTGTTTTTATGAGAGTAATTATTCTAAAAACAAAAATTTTTAGGTGTGTTATGAATATCTTATTAAGTGGATGTCCATCATGATCAAGATAAAGTTTTGATGTACTTTAAATTCTAATAGTTATTAGAATTAGATCTCTACTTCTTTTATACTTCTTATGCCTATAAATAGAGACTCTGATGAAGCATTGTAAATCACCCCTTTTGATCAATAAATTACATTCTCTATTGCTTTCATATTTTCTTTGTTCTTTATTCTCTCCATCTCTCTTTATTTTATAATACGTTATCAGCACGATGATTCCACAAATCAATCTTTAGGATGTTGAAAGATTCAATCTCAGAATGAGTGCTTGTGATAATAGTTAAGGTGATGACGATGATGTTAAAGATCTTCAGGTATATTTTACTATGTTTTATTTATTATATCATTTTTATTTTAATTGAAGACTAATCATGACAACATGAATAGATAGATTTTAATTAAAAATCCACGCATGTTTGCGATGGTGATTATGAAATAAAGAATCTATTGGGACGTTTATAAGTTTGTCCTAATAAATCTATTGCATTCCCCGAAGTGAATGTAAACATAAAGAAAATAAAAGATATACTCATGGATCACTAAAAGTGGGAACATAGTAATAAATAAGAGAACAATGAGAGTTCTCAAGATAACTTTTCAAATGGTAAAGATAACTTTTGTTAACAATGTGATATGAAAAGATTATTGGCCACATATGTGGCGTATGCCCAAATATTTTGTTTTTGTTAATATTTTTTGAGGAAGATATGAAAATGTAGTAATGAATTCTATCATTACAGATAGAAAATATTTATCTTATTTGGTAATAAAACAAACAAATATTATTCCAATATTTGATAGTACAAAATTAGTTGAAAGCTCCAGAAGAGCTAATATATCACTATATAAAAAGGACAAAATTTGTGATGGTTAATGCATTACTTTTAAAAGTTATTTGTAATGGATCTCGTATTGAGATTGTTAATGAGGAAAATATTATATTTCATATGAATAAAAAAAGGGGATTGAGTTATTAATTTGTAATCTTTATAATATTCTTTTGTCATCATCCCTACTAAAGGGTTGAAAGTAAAATATTTGACTGTGAAAGATCTACTCATGACAAATAGAATATGATAATTCTATCTAAAGCTTATTATGGTTGGATGCACCTAAAGATGCAAGTTTAAAAAAAAGATTGTGAGTATAACTCTACAGTATTTATAATAAGTTCTCAATTAAAATTACGTGGTAAAATATTACTGATGAGAACTTGTAAGAGAGAAAACTTATGTATGAAAAGTCATTGGTTATGTACCCGTTGTACACTTGGAAAATAAGATCCACTCTCGAAGTTTGCTATTAATATATTTTTGGGCATTTGAAGATTTTGGCATATTCGCTGAAATGAATATTGCATATAGTTATTTGGAAATTATATTTATTGACTTGGTGGCATTATAGACTTCACATTGATTTAGACATTTCCAGTAGTAAATGTCACAATAGTACTTATATGTGGATACAAATTAAAAGGAATGATAATCAAATTATCAAATTATTATAATTTAGTACAATTAAAACACATGTTAAAGTAAACCAAAAGTTTACTAATACAAATGCGTTTACTACTTGGCGTGACCAGTTAGACCATCCTGGATCGTATATGATGCGAAAATTAATTAAGATATCATATGTACATCCATTAAAGAACCAGAAGATTCTTTAATTTAAAAGAATTCTCATATGTTGCTTGTTCTCAATGAAAATTGATTATTAGAAACTCACTAGCTAAAGTTGAGATTTAATGTCTTGCATTTCTGAAACAAATATGGGCCCATTCATCCACCATGTGGATAGTTTTGATATTATATGATTTTGGTAGATGCATTTACAAAATAATCACATATGTGTTATCAATTTGCAACCTGTCGTTTGCAAGATTGTTTGTTTAAATGATTAATTTCAGATTATGCAATTAAAACAATTCATCTTGCTAATATTGGTGAGTTTACATCCTAAGTTTTCAATGATTATTGCATGTCAATTGGGATAAAAGTTGAACATCCTATAGCTCATGTTCACACACAAAATGATTTAGCTGAATTGTTTATGAAATGCCTCCAACTAATAGCTAAATCATCACTTATGAGAACTAAACTTTCTATTTCAACATGAGATTATGTTGATTTATATGTTCCAATTGCTCCACCACAACGCACAAAGATGAGTGAATCCTTAAAGAAAGTTGGGAATATATTACAAGTTTCTTTGTATTGTTAGATATTTTGAATGCATTGGAGATTCAATTATGACATTATTTGTGATTACAATTTTGATTCAATAGTTTTCCCGACATTAGGGAAGAGAAATAATAACTTGTAATTAGTTAGAGGGAGAGTAATTTGAACCAGAAGTTCAATAAGGATAACTCATTACAAGTTAACTATTAGGTGTATTTACAAACTTAATGAGAATAACCAAGTGTTATATAGATTGATCGGTTCCAAATATGAAAAATTCTTCTAGATGGTCATATAGTGGAGGCAGGTGCTCTAGAAGAAACCCAAGACATAACTAATAAGTAAAACTCTAGAAGAGGTTCAAGTACCTGAAACTGAATTTTAAAATAATGAAAATAAGAGATCTCGATAAGTCATGTCAAATCGAGAAAATGTGGAACCAGATAATAAAAGTGATCGACAATGATTTTGCATGCAATATTATTATTGAAATAATGAAATAAAAGGAGGATCCTGAATAAATCTATTGAGAAATATAGATATAGAATAAATTGATCAAAATAGAAAGAAGCAACTCAAGTACAATTAAATTTGTGGATTTTTTGGACTAGTAGTCCAACTATCTAAAGGTATAAAGCCAATGAGGGTGCAAATGAAGTAGTTTTGCAAAAGCGGAATAAAAATATGAAGTTTTTCGCTAAGTACTGGTATTGATTATGAAAAGATATAACATTTTTTTGTGGTGGATGTAATAACCTTTAGATATATTATTAAATTGACAATTCATAAAAGATTTAACTTGCGTCCAATGGTTGTTGTTACAACCTTTATAAATCACTATATAGTAAAGTTTATATTAAAATTCTTGAAGGATTTAGAATGCTAGAAGCATATTGAAATTCTTGGGAAATTATTCAGTTATATGAATTGAAATAATTTGAACATATGTGGTAAATTTGAGTAGTTGAAGGAGGATTATAAAATGATCCAAAATACCTATTTGTGTTTTTATATAAGAATCATGATTAAAGTTTGTTATGATTATTATTAAATCTCCTGAAGAGATCAAAATATATTTCCCCAAATTTCCCTCACTTATGACTTTTAAAAGAATGGTAATATAAATGCTTAGCAAATACATTCAAATAGTCATTTGAAAAACTAGTATTCAAGATTATGAGAAAGTATGTGATGTTTTCATGAGGGGGAGTAAATACGCGTTGTAGTCTTTTTCCCTTAACCGATGTTTTGTCCCATTGGGTTTTCCTGGTAAAATTTTTAATAAGGCAACATATTATGCATATTATGGGTTGTGTACTTTTTTTCCCTCGTTAGGTTTTTATCCCACAAGGTTTTTCCTAATAAGGTTTTAATGAGGCACATTATCTACCAATGGACATCCAATGGGAGTGTTATGAATATCTTATTAAGTGGACGTTCATCATGATCAATATAAAGTTTTGATGTACTTTAAATTCTAATAGTTATTAGAATTAGATCTCTACTTCTTTTATACTTCTTATACCTATAAATAGAAACTCTGATGAAGCATTGTAAATTACCCATTTTGATCAATAAATTACATTCTCTATTGCTTTCATATTTTCTTTGTTCTTTATTCTCTCAATCTCTCTTTATTTTATAATAAGGTGGAGTTTTTTTCCTAATTTTTTAAAGAATGATAAAATTTTTTAAATAAACATTGGTATAAAATATTTAAGAAAACCTAAACAATCTCTTCAATAATATATTTGATTTTAAATTAGATTTTAAATTTTATAATAATTGAATTAATAGTTGATAAACTTGCGATAATAATTCAATTAAAATATTCTATAAATAGTATGATTAAATATAAAAATATTTTCGTCATACTCTTTAAGGGTAATTACCCTGTCTACTATTAGTAGAGTAAATAAATTCCACAAACAAGTTTAAAATGATGTCAAGTACTTTTTAATTCTTTAATTCTTATTTTATTATACCCTAAAACCATTTGTAGAGTTTTTTTTACTCCACTATTAATGTATTAAAATGTTTTTTTTTCCTAATTGGCGTGCCTTGCGATCCAACCATCATCCTTCTTCATGAGGCCGAAGTGACCCAAACAACTCACCTTAAAAGTAAAAGGTATATTTAATGGTTTATATATATTTAAAGAAATGGAATTGATAACATAATTAAAAAAAACAAGTAATAAAAATAAAATATATAAATATATAAAAAATGTTTATAATATAAACTATTAATACGTTAGAATACATTTAAATATAAAATATCTTAAATTTAATTTAAATATAAAATACATTAATATAATAAATACTCAACTTATTTAATCTATAACATTACACAAACATCTATATTTATATTATTATTTAAACTTTTAATCGAATTAATAAGTATTTAACTCACTTAAAAATGAATAGAAAATATTCATTTGACAAAAAAATTTATATTATTATAAAAATATTCTTACCTTTTCACATTTTTTATAAACAAATAAAATTTTACCAATAAAATATTATAATTTTTTTTAAAAAAAGAACACTATAAGTTTTAAATCTTGCACGTTACCTTTTTGTCCGATACTTTATTTTATTTTTAATATTTATTTGTAACATAATATTTTTTCAGTAATCTAATATTTTTATAATTGCAATCTTCTGCTTAAGTAAGCTGGCTCCATTATAAGCAAAGGACATTAATAAGCGCATAAGGCTAAAACCAAGTCTTTCAAAGGAATATTATTTTACTCTTTTTTTCACATAAAAGTTCACTTACTAAAATACAACCATTTATTTATTTAAGTTTTAGATTGTTGTCATCATCATTTCTTCCACTCATTTTTTAGTACTAATTATAAATATTTACAAAAGAGAGCTTTAAAGAAACTTCTTAAATTGTTTTGCATAATTTTTTCTTCTGCAAAGTCATTTGTAATTTAATAATAAAATTATGAAATAAATTAAATTATATATATATATATATATTCCTAAATAAGAGTATGTTCATTTCTTTTAAATATGTTTAATAATCGTAATAAATTTTTAATAAAAATTGTTGGATAAATAATTTAATATTGAAAAGATAAATTGATTTTATTTTAAAAAAATATATATTCAAAATAAATCATCTTTTTATTCTTGTTAAAGAATAAAATATTCAAATTATTATATCGAGAAATTTTTTGGCATACTGTCATTAGAATTTTCAGATTTCATGAGCAAGATAAAGAGTTGACAAATATATTATAAAAGTATAGTAAAATATTAAAAAATATTTTAAAAAAAGAGACACTTGTCAATTTTCAAGGTTATTTGCAGAATAAGAAAAAATACACTATTAGTGTTTCAAATATTAACCTTATTATATTGAACTTTTATCTAAAATTATATAAAATAATATAAAATATTATATTAATAAGATTAAAATTATGAAATAAGTAATTTTAAAAAATCAACATTTATAATTATCAAATTCGATGCCTATTTTTTACTAACAAATAAATAATTTTATAATATAAATTTATAACTTATAAAATTTTGTATTAAAAATCCTATATTTAATTTTTTTAATTTATAAAACAATACCTAACTTAAAAATTAAGACATTGACATTGATTTTTTTATTTGCCTTTTCACACATAAATTTAGAGAAGACTCACATTTAATTACATAAAATTTAATAATAAATATAAAAAACATAAAAACCTTTGAATTTATATTTATTTATTTTATAAAAATAAGATGAAAATAGTTATATTTATTTTTTAATTATTTGATTAAATTACAATAAACTTTATTTATTAGTATTAATTATTTTGAGAATATTATTAATATAATTAATAAATATATAATTTTTAGTTTTTTATTAAGTAAATGTAAAAATATAAAGGGAATATATTAGAATGTGACATGACATAAAATATCATATGAACACATAAATTAATATACTTTATATTGTAAAAATTATAGATATCAAATTGAAATAGAAATTAAATATTGTACGTGAATAAAATTACGATTAAGGGCATTTTTGTCACCAAAACTCAAAATAAAAAGAATCAGAGGGAAATAAGGGCATTTAAGTCATTCGAACAACTTAAACATTGCCTTCCAATAATTTTGAAAACAAAGAAAGGCAACTTACCCAAAATAACCAAATCCAAATTAGCAAACTATAATTATATTTCAAAGAAAAAAAAAATCCTAACTCTCTGTCTCTCTCTGCTTTCATTTTCTCCTCGATTTTTATTTTCAAAGTATTTTGGAAAGGAAATTTTTTTTTGAGTAGAAATTAAATCGGAGCGGCCATTCTATCAAATTTAACCACTGTTTCTGATTTTAAATAATTTTGTTTCTGTTTCAGATCTGATCTTAGATCTTGAATCTCCGACGTATCTCTTCATTTTTCTTTCGTATTTTTCTCTGGTAATTTTTTTTTAATTTTCCCTCTCTTTCTTTGTTCTTTTAATAATTTAAATGCTTGAATTTTGAGTATTTTTTTGTAGGATAAAGAGAATTGTACGGACTATTGGAAGTCGAATTTCCGAAGAAATTCATTTTCATGTTCTTCTTCGAATTCGGATATTCTCCGCCCTGTGAGTAAAAATCTGTTATTTTTTTATTTGTTTTATCGTTATCGTTGTTATATATGAAGTTTGATTTTGGATTTTGGATTTTTTGTTATGGCAGGTTGGTAAATATAGATCTTAAAAGTTGGCTCCTCAAAGGCGATCGCAGCGCCACATGGGTGGCCAGATGCAGCAAAGCAATGCTGCAGCGGCGGCGCTTTACGATCACGCCGGCGGAGGTGGCGGTGGGTCCTTGCACAATGCGGGTCCTGCCGGCGGCGATGCTGGTGATGCCGTTATGGCGCGGTGGTTGCAGTCTGCTGGATTGCAACATCTGGCCTCTCCGTTGGCATCTAGCGGCATTGACCAACGCCTCCTTCCCAATCTCCTCATGCAGGTGAACCATCGCTCTCTTTGTAATTTCCACGCGTATTTATTTACAATTTCTGTTGTTTTAATTATTATCTGTCTATTGCTCGATTCCAATGCGGCAATTTGAATTCGGTTAATGTATATATTTAATTGCTTTTAATTTATTTTAAATTGTCATTTTTATGAACTTATTTGGTGAACATAATTGAATTTGGTTAATGTATATATTTAATGGCTTTTAATTTATTTTAAATTGTTACTTTTTATGAACTTATTCGGTGAACATAATTGAATTTGATTAATGTATACTTTTAATTGCTTTTAATTTATTTGAAATTGTCATTTTTTATGAACTTATTTGGTGAACACTCTCATGACTATTGGCATTTGAATGATGGGAAATGTTTTTGAAGATGTACATAATTCTTCACCTAATAATGTTTCTTTTTTACGATATATATTCATTTTTTCTTTTGCATGAAGTTATGAAAAATTCATTTCTAGTGTTGACAATTAGGGTGGTTAACCTTTTAATTCATTATTACGTGATAATTTGATGCTTGTGTCCTTGTTTTCCCATAAGTTTATTAATTTTCACTTCCTTTCGATTGAACTATCTGTGTTTTAAATACTTCCTATTGTGGTACCTTTATATGTTTAAATGATTTACATTTTATATGTATTCGAAGATAATGAGAAGTTACCACATTATTGAAGGGTTACGGAGCTCAATCTGCAGAAGAGAAGCAGAGGCTTTTTAAATTAATGAGAAACCTTAATTTTAGTGGAGAACCTGGGTCAGAGCCGTATACACCAACTGCCCAAAGTTTGGGAGGGTCGGGTACATCTGATGGTTTTTATTCTCCAGAGTTTAGGGGTGATTTTGGAGCTGGGCTTCTTGATCTCCATGCTATGGATGATACAGAGCTTCTTTCCGAGGTTTGGTTTTAGGGATGTGCATATTGTTTTTCATGGGATTCCATAGTTCTACTATTTTCCTTTCAGTTTTTGTGGTGATATGGTTAGATATTTCTGGATGTTGTTTCCTCTTGATATTTTTTAAAATTCAGTCAAAATTGTACTTCAATTTAAGTTTTGTTGAGCATCTTTCTTTTTCCCCTTTTAACTTTTATTCCCTTCAGAAATAAATTTCTATTTGATTTGTTTGCAGCATGTTATCTCAGAACCTTTTGAGCCATCACCATTCATGCCTAGTTTGAATAAAGAATTTGAAGATGAACTTAATGTAACCACTAATCGGCAGCAAAAGGAGATAACTGATGCAGATGCCTCAGCTTCATTAATTTCTGCCAACGAAAAAGAGATGAGTGCAAGGGAAAATAATGTTGCTAAGATTAAAGTTGTGGTATGTTGATTTGTAGCTATGGTGCTTCATTTCCCTCTCCTTTGCCTCTCAACCTTTTATGGAGATAGTGACATCCTTATTTCGTTGCTAAGATTAAAGTTTATGTTCTCCAATATAGTATATTTTTATTCCCCTTTTCTTGCATTATTTATCTAGGCTGGGAAAAGTTGATATGTCTAAGCACTGCATATTCATTGCACAACATTATGTGCCTTGCTTTTTAGTTTTCCTGTTACTATTTCTTCAAAAATAAAAAATCCTGTTATTAAATTTATGTCTTGTATGTGCTATAAGGTCCGCAAAAGACCATTAAACAAGAAGGAGATTTCTCGGAAGGAGGATGATATAGTAACTGTCAGTGAGAATGCTTTAACTGTCCATGAACCAAAGCTAAAGGTTTGTGTCTTATTTACAGTAGTTAATGCTACGTGAATATGTGTTATTCAGATGAACATTTTAGAACAATTGGTGCTTGATTGATTTGCCATTTCTTATATATGCTTTGATTGTTGTGTAAAGGTGGACTTGACAGCGTATGTAGAAAAACATGAGTTCTGTTTTGATGCTGTTCTGGATGAGCATGTTACTAATGACGAGGTAATACATGGTTGAAATATTTTTCCATCTATATTTTTGAGTATTTCATGACCAAAGTTTATCCTTTGTTTTTTGATTTTGTGTAGCAACTGATTGATTTCTTCTTTTGTTTGCTTCTACAGGTTTATCGGGAAACTGTTGAGCCGATTATTCCCATCATCTTTCAGCGAACAAAAGCCACTTGTTTTGCATATGGTCAAACAGGTGAATAGAGTTCCTGAACTTTCTTCCTGAATGGCGGGCACCTTTGCTATATTTTTTATTTTTTATTTTCATAAACTTGAAGTTATATTCGTGTGAAGGAGAACTTTTTAGTATCCAAGCCTGCATGCATCTTGGATGCCATCTATATTTCATTTGCTTCCAAAATATACTTTTACGTGAAGATTAATCCTCATTCCTTCAAGGAGAATTATATCTGGATGTCGAAGTATAAATGTCTTTAGCTACATTTGTTATTTTCTATTCCATTTTTTAATGTCTTCCCTCATGCCAGTAATTATCGCTTTGGTTTATATATAATTATTGTTCACCCTGAAATCATTTTACAATATTCAAAGAGCCAGGAAGAAGTTAGATTCTAGTTTAGAACCATTTTTTTTTTGGTTAAGTGATGCACATGGTATTTTGTGGTATTCTAAATATAATGGAGGAAACCATTTGGGAGGTTTAGAGACTGCAAATGTTTGAGTATGTTGATGCTTTTGTGCTATGTTAATAGGTAGTTCCCGAAAACAGGAATACTCTGTTGTGAAATAAAGAAATCACATAAAACACAATACATGATAGTCATTTTCTTATTTTCCTTAGGTTCTTGTTGGACATCTTGTTGCTAATTTCTGCACCATGTCATGGAATATACTTTTGATTTCAGGTAGTGGTAAGACGTTCACAATGCAACCGCTGCCTCTCAGAGCAGCAAAAGATCTTGTTAGATTCTTGCATCAGCCAGTTTATCGGAATCAGAGATTTAAATTGTGGCTTAGCTATTTTGAGATATATGGTGGAAAACTCTTCGACCTTCTGAGTGATAGAAAGTATTTCCTTTTATTCCCTTTCTTATTTTTGTGTTGGTTTTTTTTAAAAAAAAATCTTTTTTCCCTTAGACCACCTGATTGATTTATGATGAAGTTTCTGCTGGTACTACGTCGAACGCACATTCTCTTTCAACATGCATGATGATGTAACTGTGGATGCATATATGTATTAATGATAACAATTAGATTGCTCAATATTCTAAATGTTCTTCTAAAGGAAACTTTGTATGAGAGAAGATGGGAGACAACAAGTCTGCATTGTTGGATTGCAAGAATTTGAGGTGTCAGACGTGCAAATTGTGAAGGAATACATTGAGAGAGGAAATGCCGCTAGAAGCACAGGATCTACTGGTGCAAATGAGGAATCTTCAAGGTCACATGCAATTTTACAACTTGTCATCAAGAAGCACCCAGAGATAAAGGAGTCCAAGCGGAAAAATGATGGGGATGAGTCAAAACCTGGGAAGGTTGTAGGAAAGATTTCTTTTATTGATCTTGCTGGCAGCGAAAGAGGTGCTGATACCACTGACAATGACCGGCAAACTAGGTAGGTTTAAATCTGTCCATGGGAAAAAGAAGGTTTCGGAAACCACTTCCAAAGTCTAATATGTGAATTAGCTTTATCCATCAGCTTGTTAACTAGCTTAACACCTGGTTTGTTTTTAGCTTGGTTCTGATATAATGGTTTTAATTCTTGCTAGGATTGAAGGCGCTGAAATAAATAAAAGCCTTTTGGCTCTTAAGGAGTGCATTCGTGCGCTAGACAATGACCAGATCCATATACCTTTCCGTGGGAGCAAACTCACTGAAGTACTTCGTGACTCCTTTGTTGGCAATTCAAGGACGGTTATGATCTCCTGTATTTCTCCAAATGCAGGATCATGTGAACATACTCTCAATACTCTGAGATATGCTGATAGGTATGCTTGTTTCTATAATGAGTCTCTACAAAATGAACTTCCTTTGTTGCAGTAGATAGTATTGTCGTGGTTTTGGACTAAATAAGGGTTATTATTCTCCAAACCAACAGGGTTAAGAGTCTTTCCAAAAGTGGTAATCCGAAAAAAGAGCAGGCTGTAAATTCTTTTCAACCAAGTAATAAGGATGCTTCTTCAGCATCGTCTCTGTTACCTACTGCTGTTGTAGAAGATATTTATGAGCGACAACCGGAAGTAAAAGTTGTTGATACTGGTCGAAGGGTAGCAGAGAAAGATGTTTATACTACAGACTTTGACAAACAGCCCTCTACTTTTTCGTCAGGTTACCCTTTCAATGGGAGGGAGGAAAGTGGAAAGGCTTCTGGCCCAACGGATAGGGAGAGATTTGAAGTGAATAGTAATTATGGTGGTTCTTCGAGCCAAAGAGTTTATTCATCAAATTCTCAAAATTCAGCTGATACAGAAGAGAAAGTGCCAAAGGTGTCACCACCTCGTAGAAAAGCAACTAGAGAAGAAAAACTGGAAAAGACGAGGAATTGGGCCAAGAAAGATGGAGGAGGATCTGATTCGTCTGCTTCAAACTCGAGGCAGGTGAATGCTGTTAATAATAACGAAACTAATACCATTGGACATAGACAATATGATCCAGAAGAAAAACAGGAAAAGACGAGGAATTGGGCCAAAAAAGATGGAGGATCTGATTTTTCTGCTTCAAACTTGAGGCAGGTGAATGCTGTTAATAATAATGAAACTAATACCGTTGGATATAGACAATATGATCCAGAAGAAAAACCGGAAAAGACGAGGAATTGGGCCAAGAAAGATGGAGGATCTGATTTGTCTGCTTCAAACTCGAGGCAGGTGAATGCTGTTAATAATAACGAAACTAATACCATTGGATGTAGACAATATGATCCAGAGCCTCCCACTGATGAGAATATCAATGCAATACTTGAGGTAGGCGATCTGTACTGTTCATTTTGTTGTTTTATATTTACGGGGTTTTCTTCATTCTGTGTATGCTTTTGGTTTGTTGCAGGAGGAAGAGGCTCTAATTGCTGCTCACAGAAAAGAAATTGAGGACACAATGGAGATTGTTCGTGAAGTAAGTAAATTTGCTTTTGATCCATGGTGAATATTTTTCATTTTCGAGTACTTGTGTTGTGAGGCATTTACATTCCTTATACTGAAGCCACATCAATAAGCTGAACAAATTATTCTTCTCCCTTTTCCAAATATTCATATCTATGCTGCTCCGTCTCTTCATTTTTCTTAAAAGTATTCGTGTCTAACACTTGTGTCCAAAACATTCTCGGACAAGAGTATCGGGTATGACACTTGAAAGGCCCTCCAAATACATGAAAAAACTAAAAAAGAAATCTGAACATACCCTCTTATGACATATACTTGCATCCAACACTTGCACTTGAGTTTGAGAAACATAGATTCATCCAACAATTGAACCAGTGCTCATCTTATTTTGCGTCTTTATGATAGGAAATGAAGCTTCTGGCTGAGGTGGACCAACCAGGCAGCCACATTGACAATTATGTGACCCAGCTGAGCTTCGTTCTTTCACGCAAGGCTGCTAGTCTGGTGAGTCTTCAAGCTCGCCTTGCCCGGTTCCAGCATCGACTGAAAGAGCAGGAGATACTAAGTCGGAAAAGAGTTCCTCGTTGATGCCAGCTCTTTGTTCTCTGCTTTCATTGCTGCATCAGACTCTGTCCAGTAATTTCCTCTCCTATAGATTATTATGGTACTATTTGTCCTACTGGACATGTATGTTAAATATTTGATTAAACTACCTGTCGGTTCTAAGCTTAGGAACAAATTAGTCCTTCTACTATAAAGTGAGCGATTTTGTCTTTGTCCATTTAGTTTTGAAGCAAATAAGTAAAACTGTAAACAACAGTAAGGTTGAATGTTAAAAAGATACTAATCTGTGTTTTAAAGTGACGCAAAAAGAAAGTAAATGTATAGGGACTAAATTGCGCACTTTTATTTGCTCTTCAGCCTATAGCATAGGGACCTTTCAGATAGTTTAACCTTAAACATTTTTACAAGCTGATGAATTCTCTTAAAAGAATCTACTCGGTTCTTGCAGTCGATGCACGGAGCTGCATTAGGGTCTTGAGAGGAAATTCAGCAGTGTGCAAAGATCCCGATCCTATTTCCCCCAGCATCAAACGTTGCAGATCGTGTTTCCTTCAAATGCAATGGCAAAGATAATTCAGGTGCAGATACTTGTGTGATGCTTGATTTATCAAAATGTGTATTGTTTTAGATGAATCTGATAATGTTCTGGTTGAAGATTGAATGGTTTTGGTGGCCTTCTGTTGTTTAAAGGGCGACAAGAAAATGCTTTCTTTGAAATCATTTCTAGGAAATGAGAGATAAAAAAAAAGAAGGGAAAATAAGGTTTTTGTTTTTCCCCTTTGTTTATTCTGTACTTTTGAAACTATATATATTCTGTTTTCTCAACTCAAAAAGCACCTTGTGAATGTTATATAGACCCAGTGGTATGTAGGAGTGTCCTTTTCAAGTATTTTGTTATGTCATAATCGTATTTTAAGGTATTTTATATTTGTATTATATTTTATACATTAATAATTTGTATTTATATATATGTGAAAACATTCGTGCATTTGGGTTATGTGTGTTATTTTACAGTCACTTTTAGTTTTTTCTTTAATTAATATTTTTCAAGTATTTTTTGTTTTCTCACCTAAAAGGCTCTTTGTGCACCTTGTAGGGCCCAATTTTTAGCCTGGGCCCAAAATAAACCAAAAATATAAAACATAAAGTCTAAAAAATTAAAAAAAGTCCATTTACACAAATAATAAAGACCAGCCCAATAGCCCCAGACCCAAACACTAACCTAGGCTCACAACCTAAACATTGTGGAAACCCTAGCAGCCAACTACTAGCGCCGTCCAGCAGCCTCGCGCACGCCATGCACCCGCTCTTCTGCATCGTGCGCACCTCCACCGCCCGCCATGTTTGTGTGAAGTCCCCTTCTCCACCACGTACCTACAAAATAGGGAAGGCCATTTGTAAAAGGCTATAAAAGCCGAAGCAAAACTTGTAAAAAGGACGGACTTTTTTTATACGAATATACAAACAACCAATACAAAAATCAGAATATAGAGGGGGGTCTCCTTTTGTGTTTCACAGCAGCAAAGGTTTATACCTTCTTTTCTTTCTTTTTCGAAACTCACTGTTTGCATACAAAAATTCTATTTTTATTTTTTTAAAATTATATATATAAATAATATTTTTTTTAAAAAAGAAAAAAATTTACTTGTTTCGAGCTCCAGCCGCCGTGAACGGTGGCGGCCGACGGTGGAGGACGGCGGTGGTTCGTCGGAAGCCCTGGCTGGAATTTGGGCCCCGTGAGGAGGAAGGGAGAGCATTTTGAAGGCTCTCAAATTTTTTTTTTCTACTCAAATGAAGAAAATGAAATTTTTTTAAAAAATTTTCAACTTTTATGCAGCCCTTAAACGAAGTCGTTTAGGGCTGAGTTCAATAGCCCAAAACGGTGCCGTTTTGCCCAGGATCCGCGCGCAGTTGACCCAACTCGAAGGGATCCGCGTGTTTTTGCGATTTTTGGGTTATTTACCCTTTTGGCCCTTCCGCATTTTATTTCTTTTTAATTAAGTTTTCTTTTATTTTTAATTTTGGCCCTATAATTTATTCCGATTTCGATTGGGCCCTTATTTGGAATGACGCCGTTTTGGGGAAAAATAAAGTTGCCCGATTAGTCCCCTGTATATGGCATGCGTTCTAATTGAATCCTTATTATTATTATTTTTTTTGATTTAGCCCCAGAATTCTGTTTTTAGTTTAATTTAGTCTCTTTTTTTTGGTTTCTTTTGTTATTTTCGTTATTTTCTCATTAATTTAATGTTAATTGTTATTTTTCATGTTATTATTATTATTATTATTATTATTATTTTATTTTAATATTATTACCATTATTTTACAATTATTTTTTATATATTGCTATTACTATTATTGTATTCATTTTTTATTACTTTCCTTACTATTAATATTATTATTATTACTATTATTATTACTAATTTAGTTTTACTATTATTTTACTATTATAATTATTATTTTAATATTACTACCACTATTATATTTTTATTTTTAATTAACTTTATAATTATTATTAAATTCATTAGTATTATTATTTATATTTTATTATTACCCCTATTATTATTTTTATATATACATTATTTTTACTATAATTATATTTATTATTATTATTTTTATTATCAACACTATTATTGCTATTTTTATTATTTCTATTATTTTTTATTTTTACTATTATTTGTTTATTAATACTTTTTATTATTGTTTATTATTATTATTATTATTATTATTTTATTTTTTAAATTATTATATAGTATTTATTTGTATTGATTTACCATTAGTTTTTATTTTCGTTATTATTTTCTTTTATTTATTTGTTCTTTTTCATATAGATGGTTGGTTGTAAATTTTATTTCATTGTATTTTGTTTCGCCTCCATTTTTATTATGTACATTGTTACCCTTGTCTTATTCTATTTTGCACGTGTACTATACCCCATCTTCCATTCTACTACAATCAAATCACGCATTACTCGATGCATTAAAATTTTCGTTTTAAAATAAGCAAACATTCCGCGTTCTAAGGTTCGAGAGAAATCGTACCCTAACTTACTGGGTTTCGATCTTTCTCATCGAATCTAAAGAACCTATTATTTTCCTTTTAAAATCAAAGCACACGGGTTAAATAAAAACTTATTCTCGGGAATTCAAAAATGTTGTGTCCTAACTCACTGGATGTGACATTTTGTTATTTCGAGATAAGGATTTCTAAAAACAATGGCAATATTCTGTATTTGGTATTTTGGGAAACTGAGCCCTAACTTACTGGGTTCCGATTTTTCATTGGACCCAAATAATCGAATATCCTTCTTAGATTTAAATACATGAATTTTGAAAGTCAAAGTATAACTCAGTTTCGGGAATTTGAAATGTCGTATCCTAACTCACTGGGCGTGACATTTTACTTCTTCGAAATAAGAGGGTTTTATCATTCATATTTTATTCAAGTTTTCCTTTAAAATAAAGAGAATCGTATTTTGAAATCTCTTCAAATTTTCGACATTAGGACGTTAAATAATCAATTAGGTACCAATTTTGGGAGTCACGAGGGTGCTAATATTTCCTCGTGCGTAATCGACTCCCGAACCCATTTTTTTCTAAATTTCGTAGACCAAAACTATCGTTTTAATAAATCAAAATGTTTTAACGATCAATCTTAAGGTGACCCGATCACACCTCAAAAAAGATTGGTGGTGACTCCATTTCCGTTTTTAAAGTCGACCCCATTTTCCAAACATAAAAAAATGGTTTTGACAGGTTGGCGACTCCATTGGGGAAAATAGGAGAGTCAAGCCGTGGAATTGATTATTTTTTGCCCTTTTATCGAAAATTAAAATTTGATTTTGATTCTTTC
The DNA here is from genome assembly GCA_005393395.2 of Gossypium australe. Taxonomy (NCBI): domain Eukaryota; kingdom Viridiplantae; phylum Streptophyta; class Magnoliopsida; order Malvales; family Malvaceae; genus Gossypium; species Gossypium australe. The sequence goes on from CM016622.1 coordinate 36,130,075, forward strand.
ACCTCATAAGTTTGTGTCGTGTCATATGTTTGTTATGGTTTGAGTCTCGTAGGATATTCCCGCATCATATTGCATGACCGTTGTGGTCACACCTTTTAAGTGGGAGTGAGAAACTATGCCTCCGTGAGGTTTTCACCTTCGCATGGGCTAGTGGACAGCTTCCGGCATACATTCGTACCTATGTCTTCGTGAGGTTTTCACCTCCGCATGGCCATAGGGAAATGTATTCCCCTGAACTGAACTCGATTCATATGGCCTATAATGGGTGAGGATTGAGGAATCTGCTGGTTCAAGTACCTTTCCTTTAGAACTAAGCCACATATAGTGATCCTTAAGAGCCCACCCTAGATAGAGCTATGCTGAACCTTAGCAGTTACCCAGATAGATGTTGGACACTTTTTTTATTTACTTTGGTTACTATTATTCGATACTAACTTGTTGTGTTTTGGCTATGATTGCATGTCATTTCATATTAAAAGGTGTCGATTCCTGTTTGGTTACTAAATTAGAAAGCTTGTCATGAAGAACGAACTTCTTGATAAAATAGAGGACAATGCGGCTGTCCGTATATGGTCAAGAATATGCAACTTGAGATAGGGGATAGTCTAGCCGAGGGACATACATCGGAGTTGTGGGACTTTACTCGTATCAATGTGACACAGAATGAACTCCAGGAATTAAGAGATATATGGGCCTGTTGGGATGATGAGACTAAGCAGCTATTCTATCGTAATTATGGCGATCTACCCTACCTGTTTGACATCAAATTGGACAAACACTTATTTTGGGCTATGACTCAGGTTTGGAACCCCGCATATAGTTGTTTCACGTTTGGAAAAGTTGAGTTGGTGCCTACTGTGGAAGAATACACAGCCTTGCTTCATTGTCCAAAGGTTCAGGTCGACAAAGCTTATTCTAGGGCCGCTAATGTACCAACCTTTGTAAAGAAGCTGATGAGTATCATCGAGATGAGTGAATAGTGGGTCACGGCCCGAATTCAGCAAAAAGGTGAAGGAAATTGCATCCCTTGGGTGAGCTTGAGGGACTTGATTGTAGCACATCCAGATATAAAGAGGAAAGTTGACATTTTCGCCTTGAGTATCTATGGTCTGGTGATTTTCCCCAAAGCTTTGAGGCATATAGATGAAGTAGTTGCTGACCTATTTGACCGACTCGACAAGGGGGTTACACCGGTACCAGCGATTCTTGCCGAAACATTAAGATCTTTGAGTGCATATTGGGGGACAGGTGAGGGTAGATTCATCGGATGCGCCCAATTATTGTTGGTTTGGTTCCATGGTCATTTCTGGAAGGTTGACAAAGTTTCATACCGAATGTTCTCCAAGGATTATTCCCCATTAAAGGAAGTAGTAGCTACACCAATGAGGGACGACATATCATAAGAAGGGTGGACAACAATTTTTCAAAACCTTTAGAAGGAAGATGTTGAGTGGAGAGCCCCTTGGATGGTTCCTGACGAAATCCTCTATCGGTGTGGGAACTTTGACTGAGTACCTTTGCCTGGAATTTGGGGAGCAGTTGCATATGCCCCTTTACTCGTATTGAGGTAATACATGACAAAACTGTTTATACCGGCGACACACGGGTTAGCTCAGTATAAATTTTTGTATAAGGGGGATAATTATAAGAAGAAGGTTCGAGAGATTTCTAATGTTTGGAATCAGACTAGCCGGATGACAGAGTTGCTGTAGGCCTGATGTCGACTCTCGAATATGATACGTGGTGGAGTAGAAGAATCAACGATAATATCCTCATACTGAGATAAGATGGCGCTCGACTGATGGAGGAATACCTACAAATAGTCCCTTCCGAGTTGCAAATCATAAAACAGGACTTCGAAAATAGAAATTCGGAGTTAGGAAAAAAAATAGAACAACTGGAGGAAGAAAAAGTGTATTTGGGGTTAGATATTGATGTCTAAAAATTAGAGCTGAGAAACTGAGAAAAGGGAAGAGGAAGGCCGAGGAAGATTTAGACAGTTTGAAGACGGAGTACAAAAAGTTGCATTCATTGATGAACTGTTGGGTTGGGTAAAACCTCAGAACAATGGCGTCAAGAAATTCAAGAAGAGAAAGCTAAGGTCGATCAGTGGAAGAAGAGGTTTCACGATGCTCAAGCACGAGAGGATACTCTGAAAAAGACTGTGTTTGAGAGCCAAAACTAAAAGGAGATGTTAAGAGCTCGAGTAGCAGAACTAGAGAAGGCATGGTGTCGAAGCCGTAACTCTGCGGTGAAGCTGGAAATAAGCCTAAACAAGATTTAAGATTTGAAAAGGAAATGTGGGAGAGCTCGAAACTGCGCTACAAAGTAGTGAACTCCGGGTGCAACTATTAGAGGTAGATAATGAGTAATGGGAAGAACAGTTTCAACGATCTCAAGACCAGGTCAGAGAAAGAGATTATGTCATGGGAGAAGCTGTGGCTGAGATACGAGAAGTGGATGATCATTTACAAGCTTTAACGGTTCAGGCTGATGTGTTAAGTGTGAAATATGAGCTAGAGTCAGACCGTCTAGAGTTAGCTTGGCTTCTTAAGAAAGTTAAAGCTTTGAGCATAAAGGCTAAGCCGTACATGTGATTGTGTTTTGTGTAAAAGATTTTGTTTTCTTATAAAGTTATTCTAAAAGAAATTGAACCAAAATCGACACATCTTATTTTTGCATTCATATCATACATTTGCATTACATCACATCATATGCATTAAATGTCATAAAAGAACCCTATTAACTAGAGATCGTATTATAGTTACCTTGGAACATCACTACTACACTCGAAGGAAAACGAAAGCTATAGATCAAAGGTTAGAAAGTTTAGAACAGATGCAGAAGGAGATGCAAGACCAATTGCAAACTCAGATGCAAGAACAGTTAGCTAAGATCCAACAGGATATGAGGGATCAAATGCTAGAATCCTAGAGAAGCATGATGAGCCAGTTAATACAGTTGTTGACTGGAGGGCCTGATAAAGAAAAGAGCCCTATGGTCGATATCAGAGACGATAATGAAGACTCTACTTATCCTCCAAGTTTTGGCCCGATGAATTCCCAAGTACAACCACCAAGAGTGTCCGTTAATATCAAACCCCAGTATCAATCCGGTACCTCAGCACCGGTAAACTTCCTAACAGGCTCGAACTTCAACCCTGGAGATAAGTTGCCAAAACCAATGGTCCCTGACTTCGATGATGCAGCAGAAGGGGAAAAAGCAAGGGCGGAGCTCCCAAAATAGTTCGAAGATTGATGCAAATGGTTGGAGAAGAAGTTCAAAATATTGGAAAGCGTTGATTACCAATGTGAAGTAGATGCTAAGAAGTTGAGTCTGATCCCAGATCTGGTACTCTCTCCAAAGTTCAAGATGTCAGAGTTCGAAAAATACAACGGGACCAGCAGCCCTGAGGCCCATATTACAATGTTCTGTCGGAGAATGACATGACATGTCAGCAACGACCAGTTGTTAATTCACTGTTTCCAGGATAGTTTGACTGGGGCTGCGGCCAAATGGTACAATCAATTGAGTCGGACTCAGGTCAAATTATAGAAGGATTTAGCATAGGCTTTCATGAAGCATTATGGTCATGTGACAGATATAGCGCCTGACAGGATCACGTTATAGAACATGGAGAAAAAGTCGAGCGAAAGTTTCAGGAAATATGCCCAGAGGTGGAGGGAAGTCGCTACACAAGTCCAACCGCTACTACTGGAAAAAGAAACAACTATGCTCTTCATTAATACCTTGAAAGCACCTTTTATCAATCATATGTTGAGGAGCGCAACTAAGAGTTTCGCAAACATAGAAATGATGAGAATACAATAAGGTGTGGGAAAATAGAGGCTGGAGAAAACATGAGAAGATCAGCTTCGAAGAAAAGAGAAAATGAAGTAAGTAATGTGAGCTCGGGTTATTCAAAACTCGTTACTGTCAATCAATCGAGAGCGGTAGCAACGGGCCAGCAGGCCTCACCAAGGCAAGAGCACTACACGAATCAGAATACAAAGAAGTTCCAGTTTACTCCCATACCAATGACGTATGGGGAGTTGTATAAAAGTTTGTTCGATGCACATGTTGTAGCCCCTTTCTACTTGAAACCGTTATAACCCTCATATCCTAAGTGGTATGACGCAAAGGCTTAATGTGAATACTATGCGAAAATCAGAGGGCACTCGATAGAAAACTGCACCTCATTCAAAAGGCTAGTCGAAAGGCTGATTAAGGCGAGTGTTGTAAAATTCGACGACACACCTGGTGTGGGAAATCCGTTACCCAGTCATACCAATAAAGGGGTAAACGCGATAGTCGAGAATATGGGGAGGAGAATCAAACTGAACGTTGCTGAAGTAAGAATCCAATTGAGGGAGGTTTGGAAGGAAATGCATAAAAGAGGGTTAGTTCTACAAGGGTTGGGGAGCAAATCCTAAGATGCGAGGAACTACTATGAGTTCCACAACAATGAGGACCATGAGATCCAGCGATGTAGCGAATTCAGGGCCCTAGTGCAAGGGTTAATGGATAACAAGGAGCTGGAGTTCTTTGACTATACTGAAAGAGAAGACGTGTGTAGCACAGAAGGAGGGTCAGTAGAGAAGGTCTTTGAGGTCAATCACCTAGTGGTGGTCATCACACAACCGAGAATCGATGAAGCAGAAGCGAGAGTGGCACCTAGAGTTGTAATTCAGAAACTCGTTACTTTTCCTTATAAGGATAGCAAGAGGGTGCCTTGGGATTATAACTACAGTGTGACAGTTTCGAGAAAAGAGAGTTCGGCCAGCGCGCCAAACACAGAAGCTGAACCCATAAAAAGGAAATCCTTTATGACCAGACAAGGAGAAGAGAGGTCAGAACCACTGGTTAATGAACCGGTAATGGAAAACGAAGCTAAAGAGTTTTTGAAGTTCCTAAAACACAGTGAGTATAGCATTGTGGAACAATTACACAAGCAGTCGGCACGTATATCGGTACTGGCTTTACTCTTAAGCTCGGAGGTGCACCGTAGCGCGCTAATGAAGGTGTTGAATGAAACCTATGTCACTGATGACATTTCGGTAAACAAGCTAGACCGCCTTGTTAGCAACATAAGCGCCGACAACTTCATCTCTTTCAGTGACGATGAAATACCGCTAAGTGGCATGGGATCCACCAAAGCTTTGTACATCACCACCCGCTGTAAAGGGTATACATTACCAGAGGTACTAATCGACAATGGTTCGGCATCAAATATCTTACCTCTGTCCACGTTGAACAAATTGCATGTAGACAGCTCTCATATGAAAACAAGCCAAAACGTAGTGAGGGTATTTGATGGTACCGAAAGGAAAGTAATGGGAAGGATAGAGATACCTATTCTGATTGGGCCAAATACATACGAGGTAGACTTCCTAGTGATGGACATTAAGCCTTCCTATAACTGTATGTTGGGGAGGTCATGGATTCATTCGGCAGGGGCTGTACCATCATCGTTGCATCAGAAGTTAAAGTTGGTGACGGAGGGCCGGCTAATGACAATAAACGCGGAAGAGGACATTATCACATCCGTTGCCAGTAATGCGCCATACATAGAGAGTGATAGTGAAGCAATTGAATGTTCTTTTCGATCATTAGAGCTCGTGAATGCCACTTTCATCACCGAGGGAAGCAAGATTCTGGTGCCCAAAATCTCCGAAGCAACAAAGATGGGCCTACAGCTGACAGTGGGAAAATGAGATTACCTGGAAGAGGACTTGGGAAATACCTCTACGGATGGATCATAGTATCGGTCTTGACTAGCAAATGGGATCATTTTAGCTTAGGGTATAAGCCAGACGCCAAACAAAGGAGAAAAGAGCTGGAGAGGAGAAAAGTGAGACGAAGGACACGATTAGATGGGTTAGAGGTCAAGTGGGAGCTAATGACCTTTCCCCATATATCCCATACATTCGTGTTAGGAGAAGTTATCCATCAGGGACCGAAGAACACGAATGAAGATATGATGAAGACTTTAGGCATCAATGTCGTATTTGAAGAGGGACCGAAGGAAGAAAACTTAGCAAGCATTCGCCCTTATGAGCCTGGAAGTGTTCTGAACAACTGGATTGTAGAAGAACTTCCTGTGATTTTTAGAGCAAATACAGAGTAATGTTCAAAACACACTTATTGTTTTTTAGCCTAGGAACAATAAGAATCTGCTGTAAAATAGGCTCATGTTCAAAACGACTTTATTTCAATAAAATTCATCGAGCAATTATTCTCTTATTCCTTTTCATTCCATTCATAATCATACCATACAAATAAGTTGTTCTTAGATTCATTGGTTTCTTTGAGTATTCTTTCGTACTTACAATAGGTCCCCAGATATCGATATCATGAGCAACGCTGCTATGAACCCAAAACTCCCTTGTGAACGAGACATGTGCTTAGAGGAATATCAGGATTTTACAGATGACGGAGATTATAGTTTATCCCCGAATTTGTTAAGAAGCAATTTGATGCTAGGTTCTTACAAGTGGTGAATTACTCAGAATGGGTAGCCAATGTCGTCCCCGTTCCTAAGAAGGATGGAAAAGTATGGATGTGTGTAGATTACAGAGACTTAAACAAGGTCAGCCCGAAGGATAGCTTTCCACTGCCTCACATCGACACTTTGGTGGATAACACGGCAGGTTACTCATTGTTCTCCTTCATGGATGGTTTCTCTGGATACAATCAGATAAAGATGCATCCTGAAGACATGGAAAAGACCACATTAATAACCTTGTAGGGAACTTTTTGCTACAAGGTTATGTCATTCGGGTTAAAGAATGCGAGAGCAACATACCAAAGAGCCATGGTAACCTTATTTCACGACATGATGCACAAAGAGATCAAGGTCTACGTCGACGACATGATCGCGAAATTCCGAACAGAAAAGGAGCATGTACAGGTTTTGAGGAAACTGTTCTTGAGGTTGAGGAAATTTCAGCTAAAGTTCAATCCAACCAAGTGTACTTTCGGGGTTAGATCGGGAAAACTACTTGGTTTTGTAGTCAGCGAAAAGGGAATTGAGGTCGACCCGGATAAAGTCAAGGCTGTACAAGAATTGCCTTCGCTGCGCACTCAAAAGGAAATTCGAGGTTTTCTAGGAAGACTAAATTATATTGCCTGGTTCATCTCACAATTGACTGAGAAATGTGACCCCATATTTCGTCTTCTTAAGAAACACAATTCAGACGTTTGGGACGACGAATGCCAGAAGGCTTTTGACAAAATTAAACAATACTTGTCTAATACTCCAGTACTAATGCCACCCAGTCCTGATAAACCGTTGATTCTGTATTTGACGGTATTCGATAATTCAATGGGATGTGTGCTCAGCCAACATGATGAGACAGGAAAGAAAGAAAATGCGATATATTACCTCAGTAAGAAATTCACTGAGTGTGAAATGAGATACTCGCCAATTGAGAAATTATGTTGCGCCTTGGTCTGGACAACTCGGAGGTTGAGGCAATACATGTTGTACCTACGACTTGATTAATCTCGAAACTGGACCCTCTTAAGTACATGATGGAGTCAACCACTCTGAATAGAAGAATGGCCTGATGGTAAATTTTGCTCTCTGAATTCGACATAATCTATGTGAACCAGAAGGCTGTGAAGGGGAGTGCAATAACAGATTTTCTAGCCAGCAGAGCTCTAGATGATTACGAGCCTTGAACTTTGATTTTTCTAATGAAGATTTGATGTTTGTAGCGGCTACTGAGGAAGATACCCTAGAAGATCGTCCTTGGAAATTGAAATTTGACGGAGCATCAAATGTTGTTGGTAATAGAGTTGGGGCAGTCCTGATATCCCCACGTGAAGATCATTATCTATTCACTTGCAAGTTGGATTTTGACTGCACAAATAATATGGTAGAATACGAAGCATGTATCATGGGAATTGAAGCAGCCATAGACTGCAAAATCAAGGTGATAGAGGTATATGGAGGTTCTGCGTTGGTGATCTATCAACTCAAAGGTGAATGGGAAACGAGAGATCCCAAATTGATCAATTACCGAAAGTTAGTCTTGGAGTTAATTGAGGGGTTTGATAATATCACCTTCTTTTATCTCCCGCGTGATGAAAACCAGATGGCTGACGCCTTGGCCACGTTAGCTTTTATGATTAGAGTAAATAAACAGGAAGGTATGAAGCCTATCCAAATGAGTATCTGTGAGGCTCCGGCTCATTGCTGCAATATCGATGAAGAGGAGGAGAGAGATGATCATCCTTGGTATCATGATATTCTGCGATATGTGAAGAGCCGTGAATACCTTGATCAAGCAACTGAAAATGATAGGAGAACATTGAGAAGACTGGTCAATGACTATGTTTTAGATGGAGAGATCCTGTATAAAAAGAGGAAGGACCATGTGCTGTTAAGATGCGTTGATGCTGTTGAGGCTAAAAAAATCCTGGAAGAAGTCCATAAAGGTGTCTACGGGACGCATGCCAATGGGTTTACAATGGCCAGGCAAATCATGAGATTCAGGTATTACTGGTCTACGATGAAAAGAGTTTGCATCCGTTATGCTAAGAAGTGCCACAAGTGCCAAATTTATGGAGACAAGATCCATGTGTCTTCTTCACCTCTTCATGTTATGACTTCTCCGTGGCCTTTCTCAATGTGGGGCATGGACGTCATTGGGCCGATTTCGCAGAAAGGCTTCTAATGGACATCGATTCATTTTCGTGGTCATCGATTACTTCACCAAATGGGTAGAGGTAGCTTCATATGCCAATGTCACGAAGACGGCAGTTAGCAAGTTTTTAAAGAGGGAGATCATATGTCGCTATGGTATGCCGGAAAGGATCGTATTTGACAATGTGTTGAATTTGAACAATAGCGTGATAGCGGAAGTCTGCAGTCAGTTCAAAATTAAGCACCACAACTCGTCGCTATATCGCCCGAAAATGAATGGTGCAGTTGAGGCAGCTAATAAAAATATCAAGAAAATTATGGGGAAAATGACTGAGACCTACAAGGATTGGCATGAAAAGTTACCGTTTGCCCTCTATGCCTATCAAACATCTGTTAGAACTTCTACCGGGGCAACACCTTTCTCATTGGTTTATGGGATGAAAGCAGTTTTGCCCATTGAAGTTGAAATTCCTTCTTTCTAAGTTTTATCAGAGTTGAAGTTGGATGAAGCGGAATGGATCTAATCTAGGTATGATCAGCTGAATCTAATTGAGGAAAAAAGGTTAAAAGCCATCCGTCATGGTCAAATGTACCAGAAGCGAATGATGCGAGCTTACAACAAAAAGGTCCACCCCAGAGTATTCCATGAGGGAGACTTGGTATTAAAAAAGATCTTCCCTATGCAAAAGGACTTCAGAGGAAAGTGGATACCTAATTGGGAGGGACCTTATGTTGTAAAGAAAGCCTTTTCTGGAGGAGCATTGATACTAGCCGAGATGGACGGTAAGAGTCAAGCAAAACCAGTTAATGCGGACTCAGTCAAGAAATACTTCACTTAAGAAAGAAAAGAGGCCGAGGTGAAAACCCGCAAAGGGCGTCTTGAGTTCAAAAAAAAAAAAGGAGAGGCCAAGGTGAAAACCCGTAAAGGGCACTTTGAGACCAAATGAGCTTTGAATTGAAAACCCGTAAAGGGCAATTCAAATTTTTGAGGAGAAATAGGGCATGCACTAGCCATCCTATACCCGAGTTAACAATGAGGAGATATGCTACATCTTCGGGGCATTGACAAAGTACTATAGATCTCCTAAACACATGTTGAACTCAGAATGGTCTTCAAGAAGTTCGTGCAGAGAAGCTCAGGCTATGATATCTGGGGCACCAATTCCACCCTTACTCATTTTTGTACCTTAGCAAAATTTACTTCTTTTGCTCAATTCATTCTTTATAGATTTTGTCCCGATTAAATTTCAGTTTTATTCATCTTTGTAATCTTTTTCAAGCATTTCATATTGAAATAATGATTAACGAACTAATAATGCTTTCGTAAAAGAAGTTTTGCATATTATTCTAAAAGTCTCTAAATATTGCAAGAATCTGAAACATGACAATTATTTAGAACTCACCAAGCTTAAAGGGCAGGGAACACTTAAGAGATAAGGGTCTAAGCAATGACTACATCTTCAGATTCTCTTTTGAAAATATCAGCTGAGCAAGAAGACATACGTGAAGGATATCACCTTAACAAACGGCGAGCAATGACAGCCCAAATGTTAAAAATGGATCATTCTTATGAAATTTTTGCATTCATTCATATAACATTCATAATACATCTGGTTAGGAGCATTTTCTGATCATGACATCCTAATCATTTGGCATAAGTATAGACCCCATGAAATCAATTCTACAGGTAGATTCCCCAGAGGACGATATGGCAAAATTGATTAAAATTACAAATTTTAGAGGATCTTATCTTCATGTATCGGCAATGGAGCAGATTTAAGCCACTAGCCTTATCTTCCTGAGATAGCAAGGGAGCAGACTGAAAGTACAAGTCCTATCTCCATGTATCGGCAATGGAGCAGACTGAAGATTGTAGATCTTGTCTCCTCGAGATAGCAGTGGGGCAGATCAAAGTTGGCAAATCTTATCTCCATGTATCGGCAGTGGGGCAATTTAAGCCACTAGCCTTATCTTCCTGAGATAGCAAGGGAGCAGGCTGAAATTACAAGTCTTATCTCCATGTATCGGCAATGGAGCAGACTGAAGATTGTAGATCTTGTCTCCTCGAGATAGCAGTGGGGCAGATCAAAGACGGCGAATCTTATCTCCATATATCGGCAATGGGGTAGAATTAAGCCACTAGCCTTATCTTCCTGAGATAGCAAGGGAGCAGACTGAAATTACAAGTCTTATCTTCATGTATCGGCAATGGAGCAGACTAAAGATTGTAGATCTTGTCTCCTCGAGATAGCAGTGGGGCAGATCGAAGTTGGCGAATCTTATCTCCATGTATCGGCAATGGAGAAAATTTAAGCCACTAGCCTTATCTTCTTGAGATAACAATGGAGCAGGCTGAAATTACAAGTTTTATCTCCATGTATCGACAATGGAGCAGACTAAAGATTGTAGATCTTGTCTCCTCGAGATAGCAGTGGGGCAGATCGAAGTTGGCAAATCTTATCTCCCTAAGCAGTAGTGGAGCAGATTGAAATGAAAATTCCTGTACCCCTGAAGACGCAGTGGGTTAAAGCTAGGCTACCTGAAAAAAGGAAGCATCAAGAAGTCAAGACTCAGCGAGGCCGGGAAAATTGGCCCTTTTAAAGTCTTTGCTCCATTCTCGTTACACGATAATGAGCAAAGAGGGGCAGCTGTAGGGCCCAATTTTTAGCCCGGGACCAAAATAAACCAAAAAATAAAACACAAAGTCCAAAATATTATAAAACAGTCCATTTACACAAATAATAAACACCAGCCCAATTTTAACCCAATAGCCCCAGACCTAAACACTAACCTAGGCCCACAACCTAAACATTGTGGAAACCCTAGTAGCCAACTACCAGCGCCGTCCAGCAGCCTCCTCCACGCGCACGCCACGCACCCACTCCTTAGCATCGTGCGCACCTCCACCGCCCGCCGCGCTCGTGTGAAGTCCCATTTTCCACCACGTACCTACAAAACAGGGAAGGCCGTTTGTAAAAGGCTATAAAAGCCGAAGCAAAACTTGTAAAAAGGATGGACTTTTTTTATACGGATATACAAACAACCAATACAAAAATCAGAATATAGAGGGGGTCTCATTTTGTGTTTCAGCAGAATATATCAATATAAACAGCAACAAAGGTTTATACCTTCTTTTCTTTTTTTCGAAACTCACTGTTTGCATACAAAAATTCTATTTTTATTTTTTTAAACTATATATATATAAATAATATTTAAAAAAAAGAAAAAAAAATTACCTGTTTCGAACTCCGGCCGCCGTGAATGGTGACGGCCGACAGTGGAGGACGGCGGTGGTTCGCCGAAAGCCCTGGCCGGAATTTGGGCCCCGTGAGGAGGAGGGGAGAGCATTTTGAAGGCTCTCAAAATTTTTTCTGCTGAAATGAAGAAAATGAAAATTTTTAAAAAAATTTTCAACTTTTATACAGCCCTTAAACGGCGTTGTTTAGGGCTGAGTTTAAGAGCCCAAAACGGCACCGTTTTGCCCAGGATCCGTGGGCAGTTGACCCGACCTGAAGGGATCCGCGTGTTTTTGCAATTTTTGGGTTATTTAACCTTTTGGCCCTTCCGCATTTTATTTCTTTTTAATTAAGTCTTCTTTTATTTTTAATTTTGGCCCTATAATTTATTCTGATTTCGATTGGGCCCTTATTTGGAATGACGCCGTTTTGGGGAAAAGTCAAAATTGCCCGATTAGTCCCTTGTTTATGGCATGCGTTCCAATTGAATCCTTTTCTTTTTTTATTATTTTTGATTTAGCCCCAGAATTCTGTTTTTAGTTTAATTTAGTCTTTTTTTTTTTGTTTCTTTTGTTATTGTTGTTATTTTCTCATTAATTTAATATTAATTGTTATTTTTCATGTTATTATTATTATTATTTAATTTTAATATTATTACCATTATTTTTACAATTATCTTTTATATATTGCAATTACTATTATTGTATTCATTTTTTATTACTTTCCTTACTATTAATATTATTATTACTATTATTATTACTAATTTAGTATTACTATTATTTTACTATTATAATTATTATTTAATATTACTACTACTATTATTTTTTTTTTAATTAACTTTATAATTATTATTAAATTCATTAGTATTATTATTATCATTTTTATTATTACCCCTATTATTTTTTTTATATATAAATTATTATTTCTATAATTATTTATTATTATTATTTTATTATCAACACTATTATTGCTTTTTTATTATTTATATTTTTTTATTTTTACTATTATTTGTTTTTTTATTATTATTATTATTATTATTATTATTATTATTATTATTATTATTATTATTATTATCATTATTTATTATTATTATTTATTTTTTAAATTATTATATAGTATTTGTTTGTATTGATTTACCATTAGCTTTTATTTTCGTTATTATTTTCTTTTATTTATTTGTTCTTTTTCTTAGTGTTTCATATAGATGGTTGGTTGTAAATTTTATTTTATTGTATTTTGTTTTGCCTCCATTTTTATTATATACATTGTTACCTTTGTCTTATTCTATTTTGCACGTGCACTATACCCCACCTTCCATTCTACTACAATCAAATCACGCATTACTCGATGCATTAAAATTTTCGTTTTAAAATAAGCAAACATTCCGCATTCTAAGATTCGAGAGAAATTGTACCCTAACTTACTGGGTTTCGATCTTTCTCATCGAATCTAAAGAACCTATTATTTTCCTTTTAAAATCAAAGCACATGGGTTAAATAAAAACTTATTCTCGGGAATTCGGAAATGTTGTGTCCTAACTCACTGGATGTGACATTTTGTTATCTCGAGATAAGGATTTCTAAAAACAAAGGCAATATTCTGTATTTGGTATTTTGGGAAACTGAGCCCTAACTTACTGGGTTCCGATTTTTCATTGGACCCAAATAACCGAATATCCTTCTTAGATTTAAATATATTAATTTTAAAAGTCAAAGGACAAGCTCAGTTTCGGAAATTTGAAATGTCGTACCCTAACTCACTAGGCGTGACATTTTACTTCTTCGAAATAAGAGGGTCTTATCATTCATATTTTATTCAAGTTTTTCTTTAAAATAAAGAGAATCGTATTTTGAAATCTCTTCAAATTTTCGACATTAGAACGTTAAATAATCAATTAGGTACCAATTTTGGGCGTCACGAGGGTGCTAATCCTTCCTCGTGCGTAAGCGACTCTCGAACCGGTTTTTTCTAAATTTCATAGACCAAACCTATCGTTTTAATAAATCAAAATGTTTTAACCCGATCACACCTCAAAAAAGATTGGTAGCGACTCCATTTCCCTTTTTAAAGTCGACCCCGTTTTCCAAACATAAAAAAATGATTTCGACACACCTAATATAGGTACGGCAATTCATTCCGATGTGTAATGATTATGTTTTTGGTATTTTAATAATTTGAAATATATAAATCTTGTATGTGTCATGCCCATGTCCTTTTTCCGGTCGTGTTTAATATTTGTCAATTTTACGATATAAATTTTGACTTGGTGTAAATACACGCATAAAATTTTGTTTATGGTTTAAAATATATATGAAAATTTGAAGTTTAATCGTAAATATTTTAAAAAATAAATACATCATTTTATTTTTATCTTGGATAAATATAATTATGTGTATACAATATATAAATATTAATATAAAATAATTGTTATATTAATAATTGTGTTCATAATTTGTGAAAATTAAATTAAATCAAAATTTCACATATAAAATTACATAAATTCAAAATTCTTGTATAAAATTACACATTAAATCAAAATTTTGTATAATTTTAAAATTTAATTTAAAACTAATCGTGTATTTATATCCTATATTATTATATAATATTCAACTCTTCATTTTTGTTTAAGCAGCACCTGTGTCTGAAATTCAGTTTTGACGCATAAATATTAGAGTATGATCTTCAAGGATCTCCAAAATGCATGTACAAATTTAATCATATTTGTATCGAGACATGAGCATGCCTGAAATCGAGTAGCGCATATCAGTTTTAATTTACAATGACCAGAAACAAATGGTAGAAACGATCCAAAGAAGAGTTGATATAATATAAGCGAAACCATAGCAATTACCAGTGTAAAAAAAAAAAAACAACCAAAATTTATGTTACAGATGAAATACCTGTTAGAATACTCTAGAAAATCTAAAATCTAATTTCATCACTTATTGGTGCTGCTGAGCTCCTAAAGGTTCCGATGGTTGCTGCAGCAACTCAAGTTCCTCTAAATCCAGATCCTCGGTGTGGATTGGCGGTATATCCTGTTTTAAAATCAGAGGACAAGAAAACAAGGATTGTTATCGTTTATGGATATCAATTTTAGATGGAATCTAATGCTAAATTCTTCTTGGTTCGAACCAGGCTAGGTTTAGGTCCAGCCTGGACCTATGTATTGACCAAGCCTGACTTACCCGAAATATGGAACTCAAATATTCTACCAACTCAAACATATTTGCAAATGATTAACCCAACTCTATTTAAACTCACCTATATATTTTTTTTCTTTTTAAATATGTTAATTTTATTTAGTATTTAGTATTTTGTCTTATTAAATCTTAAACATATATAACTCAAAATATTTTTTAATATTTATATATAATATTATATATTTATTTTATATGATATAAGTTAAAATATATATAAAGAAAAGAAAAATAAAATTATATAATTAAAAATAGGCCAGATCAAACTTCAACCTTGAATGTTAGAATCCAAGCTTGCCCTATTTTCTAAATGAGTTTTCTTTTTTTTTTTTTTTTTTTTGCTAATACTCATTTTTTAAGCCTAATATTTGTCCGACCCTCTAAATTATTGAAAGGACCTTCAATTTTGGACTAGTATGAGGATATGATCCTCTAAATAGACTCATGTTAGACACATCTGTATGCGACAGTCCTAACTGACTCCGAATAACTTCTATCAAATGAATCCAATATGAGCTGACACAATATTAAGCTGGTACCTGAGCCTGTAGTAACTGATGTGGTTGCTGGTCTTGTGCCATTGTGTAGGGTTGCGGCTGTGACATACGGTAATATGGCTCCTTGAGATCGAGTTTGCAAGATGATGTCTGAACAATTCCTCCTTGTTCTGCCCCGGGACCCCACATTTTAGCTATAACAGTCGATCTACCTCGTTAGAAAAAATGAGACAGCAAACCAGAAACACAAAAAGGAGATAGGGACCTACTTGACAATGTTAGATATATGGTATAACTTTGAGCATTATGGGCAATCATATGAAGTTGGCCTGTTATTTCTTGCCCGGCCATTACGTAAATCGGCTGTGAGAGGACACATCGTATCTGGTACCAGTGTGTTGTAGGTGCACCGGGGGCGGTCGTAAGCCATCTTTGCACGGTACTGTCAATAAAGCAGTTTGATTGCATTTAGATAGGATGAAACACCAGTTCTGATGAATAAAGCAAAATTTTAAAATATTACCTTCCATTGAACAGAACATCGAACCAACAGGCCAACCCGTGGACTCTAGTCCCGACAGATGCTGTGAATTTCAACGGAATATCTATTTCATACAAGTCCTCTTCCTACACAAAAGGGAACAAGTTTACTAAATATTTTGCTTTTGCTAATAACCATTCCAACTCTATGCTTTTCTTTAAGTACCCATGCCTAGTGCATATTTGGGAATGAGCATGGGGTTATGAAATTCCATGCACCCTCCAAATACAAGATAAAACTTTAAAAGAATTGAATGCACTCGTGTTGGATATGTAAACCGTATCCTACCCTAACACCCAAGTTTGAGTAAGATAAATTATAAGTAGTCAACTATGTTTTGACTTTCATTTTTCTAGAAGTACTTGCGTCCTACGAACATATGTGCTTTGGTTCCATGACAATTACCATAAGAGACTACATTAGTTAATAAGAGGAGTGTATAAAGGCTCTCGCTTATACCTTTATTTCATTGAAGTTGAGAACATGGCACATGGGAGGACACACCAATAATCTCGGATCGAAAGCATCCACCACAGGCTGAATGAAAGGAAAATACATTCAGTTTAAAATTAGTTGAAACAGAATGAAATATCAATGGAGTAACCATAAACACACAAAGATTGGCGACTGCCATAGAAATTTTATGGGCAAGCATTCTAAACCTTGCATTTTAGTAAGGATTCTGTAGAAGAGCCGGAATTTAACTTGACAGATTCATGTGAAAATGTATGAAACAAACCTGAGAAAAATATCCCTGGAATGCAGACCCATATAACGGTGTCAGATCCACACCATAATAATTTTGCTGCTGCCAGAAAAGAGCCTGCAAATTCTTCCAGGTTAGGGAGAGGAACAGAAAAGGTCGATAAAATGAAAAGTTAAATGAAACTGTAGTAAAGTAACAGCAAATCAAGGAATGCAGAATGGGATGCTGTCTGAGCCTTATATTACTCAAACTCAGGCTAGAGTGTTGAATATGGATATGTGTTCAATACAAGTATGTTCAATTTTATAAAAGCTTTTTTCATGTATTTAGAGGGTCTTCAGAGGATCATATCTCCATACCATATCCAAACATATGTTGGATATGATTACTTCAAGAAAAATGAAGGAAAAAGATCGCTCCGTAAATTTCTGACAAGAATTATAAAACAATTTATACAGCCAACAAGTTTCTATGTAATTTTCTTAACCGGACTGGATAAGGAAAAGGATTCACGGCAACAAGTCATGAGATTTTGAGATCGACTTTCCTCGTTTATGCATAAGTTTACACAGAAGAATAAAATCACTTTATATTACTTTAGAAAAACAATGTTGAATACATACCTTATTTGCAATTTCAACAAATAAATATTCATCACTGAAAGGAGCCATATGTATCCTACAATATTAAGATAGCATGAGATTATCTCAAAGAAAAAGACCTTACGCATTTTACAGCTTGATGAAAACATTGATCAATGGAGACTATGAGACTATGTTACTCGGACTCAAATGCAAGTATAAGGTGTCCACAGGCCATGCCAAACCATGACTCGAAAAAATTTCAAATCTATTACCCCAAACCCATTCAAGCTGGACCCAGTTCAGCCCGCCCATTTTTACTATTCAAATAATAATAAGTTTTTAAAAAATTATATTAATATATTTTATAATTAAGTTTAAATAAAAAATATTAATTTTATCATCAAAGTTTTAATCTAGGCCAGACTAGTCCAAATTAAAATCACCTTGTCCAAGTCCAACCCAAGTCAGGTAACCCAATCTTTGAACAGGTCTGTCCAACATGGATGGATACATTCAATTTTTTCAGTTTTTCTATGTAGTAGGACAATCCTTGAAATGTCATATACTCACACCTATGTCCTAATATGTGTAGAACACGAGTGTCAAATGTCAATACTTTAAGTAAAATAAAGAGTCCCAACAATCATTTAACCAGTTTAGTTTGAGTAAGACCGACAAACCAAGAAATGAAATGCATGTCTTCACTGACAGTGGAAATCCTACAAGTAATGGGCTCTATGTTATTTGGATTCAAGTATGAATGTTGGAAATAGGAGTGTGCCCAACACAGGTATATTCAATTTTTTCATAGTTTTTCCTTATATTTGAAAAGTCCTTGAAAGGTCATATCTCTATATCCGTATCCGAAGATATGTTGGACAAAGGTGTCAAATACAAGTACTTCAAGAAAATTTGGGATAACAGCACCAGCAAATTGAAAATCGTCATCAACTACATGAGAAACAAACGTATTGAATGGAGTAGCTTTTACCTTCCAGTCGAAGGAAACATTTTCCCGTTAGGTGCAAGAAACCGATCTCTTGCAATTATATAGGATTCCAACATTCTCTCATTAACTAATAAGGTGCCTGCAAGTGACAAAATCAAATAAAGAATCAATGAAAAACAATGTTGAAAAAAGCAGACTGAAGGTAAAACCGATAAGACCTCCACTTATCTGTTTAGCTGGTTGAACGGAATGGTTCATTAAGAAGAAATATATTAAATAACTAATTCTAATATTAAATAAGTATTAAATATAACAAATATTAAATAAAAATATGTAATTTGATTAAATGGTCCAAATTTTCATAAAGTTAAAAGGGATTAAAGGTTAAAATCTAATAACATATAATAATTTTTTATTAAAAATTTTCTAAAAAAAAATTAAGAACCGGTTTCTGCCTTTTTCTTACTGGTTCAACTGGTTAGAAAACCAAGCAATTAAATTATAATATTATATATATATACCAGACTGATTGGACCAACGATTTCCGGTTCAACCAGCTCAACAGGCTAGTCCGGTCTAGGTTTCTCAACAATGGTCAAAAGTAAGTAGAAAAATTTAAACATCCACAAAATAATTCATTTTCAAAGCATTTTCACTCATCATTTTCTTATCGGAAAATCTTCATTTCCATGAGAATAGAGCATCAAAGCAAGGATAATAAAAAGTTATCAAAACTTCAGCATAGTGAGATTTTTTTATCATCATATTTAACGAAAACAGCAGAGCCTCACACACCAACATACCCATTGGTTCAGAGATGAGAATATCCGCTTTCTCCGGCAACTCAACTTCCTCAACTTTGCCTTTAGTTACCTACATTTTGCATGTCATTTGTAACTGAATACATGAGAAACCGGATCAATCTAGATATAGGAGGAAATGCAAACAACGTGACAAGACAAGCACATACAGTAATCCGTTGACCTAATGTCGGGTTCCCAGTGATAAGTTTACGAGCATAATCTGCCATTTCAGAAGCTTCAACAGCATAAACATGCTTTGCACCAGCCTAACAGGGAGTAGAAAACAAATTGAGTATTTACAACCGGTGGGAAAAGCAATAGCATATGCACATGGTCAAAATCTATATTGTTCTGCCTCTTCGTTTATGCTGAAATACAGTATCAAATGCTCGTGTCTGACATTATTATGCATGGGCAGAGCATAATGGGAGCCAAAGCCCCCCACCCCAAATTTTGAATTATTTTTTAATAAATATATTCATATACTAAATAATATTGATTGGCCCCCTCAAAGTAAATGTTATATGCTTATTTATAACTTAAATTTATGCATTATACACTAAAAAAGTTAAAGCACATTATTGTTTATCTTTTCATTTCACCATTTATCATTATATATTTACAAACTCTTCAAATTAATTGGTTTATTATAAATATCAAGTCCTATCATTTTAACTTAAACTAATTGCATGACAAGAGGCTTTTGCTTCTTCTTGGATTTAGTATTTGTTAAATTATTATTAAAAAATACGCAGCAAACTTAAAAAATATGAGTTCCTTGCAAATATTTGGTTGTCAACATCAAAAGAAAGATTGTTTTTTTATACTTTTATTCAAGAATTGACAAAACTTATGATTTTATAAGTTCTTAATTTTCCTCCCTCCAAAAATATATAAATGTCAAGGTCTATCATTGTGGTAATAACCTCCAAGTATCCTCCAAATACACGGAAAAACTTATAAAAGCCTAACCATACCCATTTTGGACATGAGTCAGACACTAACACTGAGTACGTGTGACATACGACAAAACAAACCAAAAGGTTAAAAATACCTGAGCAGCGAATAATGACAAAATACCACTGCCTGCACCAACGTCAACCACCACACGACCTGTAAAATCCACTCGGTTCTCAATTACAGCCGCATAATAGGTTCCTGGAGTAAAACCATTAATCAATCATCAGCCTTTAACTTCTTTTCTACGTAGATTATACACAATGGCATAATATATCACTGTAGTGGGCTTTGTTAGCATTGTCTACAAAATTAAAGACTGTACTATAGGCTTAGGAGCGAAACAGTCTATCTACTAAAAAAATGAGCAATTTAATCATTGTATATTTAATTTTGAAGAAAATAGATAAATTTGTAAACAGCAGCATGGTTAAATGTTAAATAATAGACCTGAAAAAAAAAAGTAAGTTGGACTTTGCTGTGTTTTAAAAAATGTTGAATTTTAGTTTTTCTTTTGTATCACTTTAAAACACGACAAGCCAGCACCTTTTAATGGTTAAGGTTACCGCCATGTAAAATTTTACCTATTTGCTTCAAAATTAAATGTATAGAGACTAAATAGCTCGTTTTTATAGAACTAATTTGATTTTCAGCTTAGAACATGAGGATCTACTAGATAATTTAACCAAAGAAAATTTGTAATAGAAAATCAAATGAAACACAGCTCTGTGATTTAACCTGTTCTCACATAATCTTGTAACATATTCTGTTGATGTAGCAATTGTCCATAATAATGGAAGTACATTTTAGCAGAAGATGGCTCAATCTTATTATCGAACTTGCTCTTAGAAACAGAAATGTCTCCATTAGGCAAATGTGTTCCTGGACGAGAATGGAAAAATAAAAATTATGAAAGGCTACATAACAGTCAATATTTCTGCATCATCATAAGAAGGTGTTCGAAAATAGCACCTTTGCTTTCCATCTGCCATTGTTCGAATGCAGAATGGAAGTCCCTGCTCTCCTCCTCATTTCTAAACCGGATGGAGACTCCCCGAGAATATGATTTCTGATTAAAACGTTTAACAGAACACATTTGGCAAGGATATATACTCCTAAGTCCGTATTGCAATATACTAGATAGAAAGTGCTGATATATGTAACCATCAACCAGCATTTGAACTAGGAATGGAAAAAATCTTGAACACCATCAAGTTTTGATCTGTTCTGTCCCTTTAGGGATTTTCTTTTCCTTTTGAAATCAGGTTTCGGGGCAGGGCGGGTCAGTTTTTTTCATTAAAATTTTCAAGGTCAAATCAGGATGGGTTTAGGTAAAAGATACTCTGCCCTACCCCGATATATTTACTAACATGCTACTTTTTTTTATATATTATAACCAGTTTTATATTTTTCATTATAATTTCTTAATTTTATGAGAATTTGTAGCATAAATTTTACTTAATAAATTTTTATATCTTTTTTATTACAACTTTTTAATTTTATAAAAGTAATACAATATAGAACATTATGCAAATTTTCAAAACGAATTGGGAAAATCATTTTACAGTCGGGACAAAATCGAGGCAAAAGTTTTAAATAAAGTTCAGGACAGAACAGATAAATTTGGGAATATATAAGTTAAGGTCAGGTCAGGCCAAGCAAGCAAAAACGCCCACCTGTTGCCATCCCTATTCTATAACCTGCTGTTAAAGTTATCCCCATTCAATGAGAAATCAGAATTTTAATTTACTTTTTTGAAAAGTTTTCTTTCCCGTGTATAGGGCAATTAAGTCGTATCACTAATGAAGATTTAATTGACCTTTTAGGTACTTAGCAATTAACATTACAAAACTGTTTTTAAATGAGAAACTTTTAGCAATTCAGAAAATTATGTTAGTATCATGTTTATGCATCTGGACTTAGATCAAAACAAATCTGGATATGACTCACATAATATATATTGAAGAGAACCAATAACGCATAGTTGGACGACAAAGTTTCCATGGTCTCAACTTTGTCATTTCAGCCAAAGCCTTATTGACATTTAGTTATATATATTTTAATATTTTATATTTTGCATAATTTATCAAATTCATTTAATTACAACTCTAAATTCATTTACTTGAAGGATTGAATCATTGCACTTGTCATTCATTAGATAAAAATAATGTTCAAAACTTTTAATAAGCATAGCCAGAGCATATTCTAGTTTTACAGACAATGTACCAAACCATAATTCCATTGCTAATCATAGTAACATAATATATACATATTTAATGATTTTAGTACCTCTTTATTGGTATCAGCACTCTCTGAGACACAAAGTGATTGAAGAGGTCCCAACTTGAAGAGCTGAAAACAATAAACACACACACACACACATACAAATTTCAACCATTTTACAACATTGTAACTGTCAGTAACTAAAATTTTCCATTCAAAAGTAGTAAATTTCAACAATTCAATCTAATTTTCAACTTCGCCATTCTTCATCAAAAGAAAAACTATACCCAAAATAAAAATTGTAATAATAATAAAGAAAAAAAAAACCTTGTGCAGCTCTTCAATGGTAAAGAAAAACATAGACGTTTATTAAACCAAAAACAATTGAAGTTCTTTGTTTCTCATTTTTATTAAGACCATAAAAACCCAATATTACATATTTCATTACCATTTTCTCCAGAATCAAACAAGATCCTCTTTCACTTACCTGAGAGGTTCCAAGATCGACATTGAACCCGTCAATAAATTCCGAACCTTGATGAAACCGAAGCGCGGCAACTCCATCATCAGCACTGAATCGAGCAATCACCGGTGTCGAAGAAGAAGAAGAAACCGATGAAGAGGAAGACAGTTCAGAAACAACCGCCAATGTGAACTCCAAGTGTTTGTGTTTATGCCCAGTTGAATCCCCCATTATTATTATACAAAACTCTCCCTAAACAAAGTAGATAGAAATTTTTCTAAATCTAATCAATTTCCAAATTAGGGTTTTTATCAGAGAAAGGAAAAAATGAATTTAAAAGAAAATTAGAGCCGCCACTAAGTGAGAGATAGAATAAAAGACATAAGCTTTAAGCTGATGTCTGGTAGATCTCTTAAGGTTCGAATTTGAATGGAGATTATAATTTGGATCGATTTAATTAGGTTTTGAATTATTATTTTATTATTCAAATTTAGGGGAAACTGCACCATTAGTTACTAAACTAAGGGTAAGTTTCCGTTTTGGTCATTTAGTTATAAAAAGTTAAATTTGGTCAATTATTCGAAAGTTTTTATTTAAGTTACTGAACTATTTAAAATTTTTTATTTAAATTACAGGGTTGTTAAGTTTTTTTTTTTAAGTTTCACCAACAAGCTCCAAGAAATGACGATAATCAGTATGGTGGATCAATACCCATTGATGAATAGAAGAACATGTATTAGATCTAATATGATGGTTAGTGTCAGAGATCAGAAAAAAAAAGTTGTTTGAATTTTAATTCGCAGATCCATGACGTTTAAAGTTGTTTCATGAAAAAAAAAAAACTAAGCTATAAAAAGGGAAGGGAAAACGAGCTTTTAATTAGTACAGACAGTGCGAACAGAGAAAGTCATGTATCATTGATTTTAACAGCTTGGTGACTTAAATAAAATTTTTTGAATAGTTCAGTGATCAAATTATAATTTTTTCTAGTTAAATGACTAAAACAAAAACTTGCCCATGATATAGTGATTAATGATGCAATTTACCCTTAAATTTAATTATAAAATGCTTAAATAAAAATTCACCTATTTTTTTTCAGTTAAGTCACTCTTTTTTAATAAAAAGTGCTACTTAAATTATGAGTCTATTATACTTTTTGGTCCAATCAAGTTTTGCGAAGGGGTATTTTTAATTAAATAAAATTTTAAATTTAATATTAGATGAAAAGTTCTCTCCCTAGTTTTTATTATCTTCTTCCTCAGCATATTTTATCTCTTAATCTTCACTCAAGCACCTCACTTTTCACTTTAAAATGTAATAAAAAAATTCATCAACTCCTTTATTTTAAACGACAATAAGGATCTATATCAAAATTGCTGTTTTTTTTGGTCTACTTTGTTTATTATATGTAAGTTTAAGGTATAATGGTAAGTTTAACTTCCAATGTTTATCTATCTTGTGATTTTGTTCCTAATTCTTTTTATTTTGCATCATTTTTATTTTTTATTTTTAAAATTTAGTCAATTTACTTTTATTTTAGATGGAAAAGTTGATTAGAATGTTAAAAAATTAATGGTATTTTACGTATAATTCATTACCGACATGAATAATTTTTAGTTCTTTGATGAATAGGGTAAAGCTAGAAATTTTTTTTTGGGCAAAATTAAGTTGTATATTTTTACGATAATAAATATATAATTTCACCATTTTAATAGCATGCATCTTTATAATTTTTAAAATATTAAATCAAAATTTTATCATTTTTTAGCTGGGCAAAGTGTAATTTTACCATTACTAATTTAAAATTTATAAATGATAAAGGGGCCTAAATGAAAAAAATTCATTTTATGTGGGACTGGGCCCTTGGCTTTGCCACTGTTCATGAACCTTTTTAAATTTGTTGAATTTTTAATAATTAATTTAAATTTTTTATAAAATATGTATAGACTGTCACATCGATGCCATTAAAATTTGCATGTTCCATTTAACTTTTTCATTTATAAAAGAAACAATTTGACAAAATTTCAAAGTTTGAAGGACAAAGTGAAAAAAAGAATTAGAGCCAATATAACATAAAAGGTAAAAGGCTTAATTTATGGTTATACTCAATATTTTTTTGGTTGGAAATTATGATGGGTGTTTAGCTACAAAAGATAATCAAATATAAAAAAAATTAAAATATGCTATTTGATGCGAGTCTTAAGGCCCAATTTCAGACCCATGGATGTGATGGGCTTACACTACCTCAAGACCTAACAATAATGTCAAAGGTCAAGCAAATCAAACTAAGATTCGATCAAAGACAAGATTCGTCTTGTCGATGACAAATCTTTTTGAGGAAAGGGGGAATAATACATGCATGGATGAGGTAAAATTTATTAAATTCCATCCACCAAAGCTGTCAATTTTCAATTTTAGGAAATCAGCAGACTCGCGACAATTTTTTGGATAGAATCCTGGCATTTCTAGGTTGAGATGTCTTCATGGAGTTCGAAGATCTATCTCGTAGCTTCGAAACGCGCTTTGAATCACTCGTTTTTGAGTTCGGGAGCTCAAGTTATGACCGTTTTAGTAAAGACTACGCGAGTAAAATTGGGTTTAGGTTTTGGGCTTAATTTTTATTATATATGAACCCAATATTGTATTTATCAGCTCTTATTATTTTATTATTTTATTATTCTAAATTTTTAATAATTATTACATAATTTAAGTTATTTAAGAGTTTTATGTCAACAATAAAGTTTAGTTTAAAACTCTTATTGTTTAGATTAATTAGAGTTCTAGTATACTTAAGAGTTTTATTTAGATTTATTTAGCTAGCCTATATGTAGGCCTTTTTATTGTACACAAATCATTCAATTCATTATTATTCAACTTCTCTTTTGAGTTAATAAATTCTCTTTGAGTTTTCTTTTCAAGAATTTCTCTTGAGTTTCTTTTAGAAGAATTTTAACAATCTTTTCAAATTGTGGGGATCATATTCAAACTTTTTTTTGCCAAGGTTTTTTTCTTGAAGGGGAAATTAGAGCCACTTAAAGGGGGTTGTGGATTCTTCGTATTTCCAAAGCTTCTTAGGACTTCTACATACCACGTTCTATCTTTCCATCTATCTTCTTTATTTTCTTTTTTATTGTTCTAATTGTAGATTTATTATTCTATTTTAATTATCTTAGTTATTTATTTTAATTGTTTTATCTAACTTGGATTTGATTGCGTTTCAAGTTGTGTCAAAATCCAAGTTTCTTTCCCAACGTCTAAAGCCCTAAGTCAAATCCGCGACTTAGACAAGCTACGATCCTGTTCCGAACACGTTCTTTATTACTATTAGTTCATGTACTTTATTTTTATCAAATTAGTCTTTCTACTTTTCCAAATTTGAAATTTTGGTCCTAACCCAAACAGTAGTAGTTAAATCCATTTGGTTAAATTCAATTACTAGTCATGTACTATGCATACAACTACTGATTTAGTTCATTGGATCATTGGAAGTCCCTATACTTTTCATAGTTTAAAATTTTAGTCTTGACAAAAATAATAGTCATTAATCCATTAACCAGATTTTTAGTGAGTAATACATGAAAATAACAAGTTAACACAACATTACACATATGATAATATGTTTGCTAGTTATATTTTAAAAATAACGGAAATTAACTTAATAAATTTCACAAATCAGGGGTATTTCAGTAATTGTGTAAACTAAGGGTATTTCGATAATTTTGTAAACCAATGGTATTCTAAATAGAGACAACGATGCGAATGGGCCTAGGGCCCATTCTCGGCCCAAATGGACCCACACGCCCGTATGGCCCATTTATCCAAAATCTAGCCATAGATATGAGATTCACATAGACCAGTTCAATACCTACTACACAATCATACAATTCATTCATATGGGCCTACGGGCCCCACATGGCCCATTTCGGCCCAAACAGCTTAAACCCACAAGAACACTCATGATGGCCTCAACTATCGCGTCGAAGCCCCCACACGTGCGCTCGCACGCTCGTGTGGCTACCATTGTCGTGTGACCGGCATTTCGGTATTTGCCGCTCTACAGCTAGAGCAGTGCAAAATACACACCTGATAGGAATCTGGAGTTGATCCGCGCTCCGAACACTCCTATTGATACGAACTCACCTAAGAAGACTATGACGGAAGTCAACCAAGGCCCAATCGAGCTACCTAATAGACCAATTACGCGTGCCCGTGCTAAACAATTCAAAGATGTCGCGTCGGCTTTGGTGGCACAAATTTGGAATACAGATAGAAAAGAGCCCAAGAACATGCTGAACTCATACAATTTATTTGAAGTTGAATATACTAGCTAGTCCGACTGCTAGTTTATTTAACACTTTGTTACGCGTGTTTGATTTATTTTCAGTCATTTATTAGTTTGCTGAATTTTCTTATTTCATGTTAATTTATCTAGATAAGTACGAGTTTTTAAATTTTTTTTTGTCAAAGCTGAATATTAGTGTGTTTTGTTAACCTTTTTGATTTTTATCTAGTGCTTAAATAAAATGTTTAAAGTTTGTTCAGCTGAATTTTATTGATGGTAATTCATGTGTTTATAGGTACCACCCAATGTGGAATTATGCACGGTTGAAAGAGCACTGCTTGGTGGCTAAATTAATATGGTGAACACGTCTTCATGGTCTCATGAATTTTAAACTCTTGAAGAAGCATGGGACGACACAAGATGGAGCATGAATGAAGAATATTTAAAGCAAGCATCTTGGACAAGCATTGGACGACACTATGTGGATCATTTAGATGGAATATTATGGGTGGAGCTTTGAGACACTAAAATATTGAAGCATGCTTGGGTGGATATAATAAAATAAACAAAAGCTTGAGCAAGGGAATTAGGTGCATGGACGGCATGGATGGCACCAAGGAACTCATTGATTATTTTATTCAAGCATGGACGGCATGGTGGAGCTTAATGTTAAGGCACAAAGGAGCTCATTGTTGTTCAACATGGACGGCATGATAGGAGGAGTGGTGCTTAGTGGAGCCTTGATTAAATTATTTAGAAAGATTGGATGCATGAACAAAGGTGGAGCAAAGCCATGAAATGATTTTAAAATGCCTAGCATGGACGGCACACAAAGAAAACTAGCCTAAATGGAGCATGGGAGATCACAAATCATGGATTAAATAAAATAATGCAAGAACCATGAACACTAGCTAGTGGAGCAAACGGCAATAACTATGGAAGCTATAAAAGACATGTGCTTGTGTGAAACATTAAAAAAATAGAGCATATGTGTGACTAGTGGGGGATGGACGGCAATAATGGAGAATGTGCAAGTGTGATAATGCATGAATGGCACAAGGCATTTGACTTTGGAATAAATAAATCAACATGGTGGAATTTACATGGAGCATACGGCACAAGCTTACAAGATGAGCATGGATGAATTGATTTTTAAAATAATTGAATGGCACCTAGTATGGGGCGGCTAAGTTGGTACATGCCTTGGCCAAATATTATGCTTTCATGAATTTAAATTCTTGAAGAGCATGGGACGGCCTAAGGCATTAAGAGTTGAGAAACATTTGTAATCCCGGTATCCACTTGTCCTATAAATAGGTGGACCTTTGTCATTTGTAATGGTTGAATTTTGATGAATGAATATTTTCTTTTGGTGAGTTTAATTCACTCTCATTAATTCTTCAAGGTTCGAATTGACTTATCTAGTTTCTAGTGGCGTCATTCTATCCTTGTTTCGAACTTATCATCCTTTGGGTGTGGCGTTCATTTATCTGTACCGTTGGTTCCTATCTGGCTAGATAGTGGGTCTCGGTTTATTCAAACTCCTTTCATCCTTTTGAAGCTTATAAGATTCGGGTCTTTAATATATATATTAAAGGTTCTTTCTTGCTTCAAATCTGAATCCATTCCAGCCTCTTAACTATTTTTATTTTTTTAAGCCATTATCATTAAATTACCCCTTTTGTTATCTATAACGAAAAACTACCTAATTTACGATCGGGCAACAATTACGATTCGTTTTCAAACCCGAGGCGACTCGTATCACCTATGCCCAAACTCCAACCAAGGTATTCCTATCCTCATAAATTGCTCTATTTAAAGCCAGCTTCTCACTTTCCCTCATGCTAGCTTCCCGATGTGGGATCCCTCCTTTAGTAGAGTTTAAATCCATCACAACCACTTGCCGTCCCAACTTAGCAAAATAAATATCCCTTTTTGCTTGCAATGGGATTCGAACCCTTGCCCTCACCTATGCTCCAGACACTACATGCCATCACAACACAAGCTCCTTTTGTGTCTAGAATCATGCGCAACTAAATATAAGTCTATGGGCCAAAGTTTAAGTTCATTTAAAAGGAAATCAAAATGAATTGCAAGCGCCAAGACTTGAACCTTGGACCCCTTGCTTCCTCTATGACGTCACTTCCTTATCTCTCATGTGGTGCCATTTGCCACTAGACTACAACTCCTTTTGTGTCATTTTTCTCCACATTTTATTCCTAAAGCCTACTTACTTACTCCTAGGGTTTTATTCACCTAAAACCAAAATTTTTCCTAAGGCCTAGATTTGAACCCGGGACTTCATGGAAGCCCCCTAACCTTCTAAAATCACTCACCTAATAGGCCCAACTTGCATTAGTGCCGTTCTCTTATTCTCAAAAATTTTAAACGCGCCCATGCCCAAGGCCCAATAGGCCCAATTCTACTAGGCCCAAATTCAGGGTGTTACAAAATTATAGGTAAGTTTTCATTTTGCCTAATTAACTTGTTGGGGATCGACCCTGTAATGCCTTGAATTTTTTAAATACAGAATGTTAAATTATGTTAAGAAATTTAATTTAGTTTAGTGGTTATGTGTTTTGTATGTGTGTGTGAGGTCCTAAGTTCAAATCCTATCTCTTGGAAGTTTGTAAAATTTTTAGGTAAAATTCCTATCCCTAGTCTTTTAACTTAAATTTTATTTCCATGCAAGTTATAATAGAATGAGCTTGCCAGTTCGGTGGTAAGGTGTTAGCTTACCTTTAGGTCTTGTGTTTAAATCCTATGTTGCACATGTTTGGATTGTTTTTGCTTTGGCTTTTATTGGGAAGTAGAGTTCAACTTGAATTACATAAAAAAAATCTACAAGATAAATCTTTATTTATTTTTATTTTAGTTTGTTCCCAAATCCCTATTTTCTCTCAGTCATCAACCGTCCACTTCCCTCTATCCCCTCACGTTAATTTTGTTTTGTTTTCTTCTTGTTCTTCTTTTCTTTTTTCTTTGTTTTCTTTTGTTCTTTTGGTACTCTTGAGATTCTTTGCTCACATTCCTTGTTGGGTTGTGTGTGTTGACATTTTATCTTCCTTTTGTTATTGTGCTCGGTAACCACTCTTTGATCGTTTCAACATGGTGTAAGTCCAGTCGAACTAGTTTCGATTACTTTGCTATTAATCATTTCTTGATTAAGATAGGATTACTTTAATGTATAACTCTTGTTTTAGTAGTACTTAACGTTACAGTGTTTCAATTAGGCGAAGGGAGCGAAAACCAACTTCCTCCAATGGAGTAGGTATCGATTTGGACGCTGATTTTTGAATGCTAAACGTTTAATTTCAATTTAGGTGTTGGAACTTTGGTAAAAGTGTGCTATTTTGGATGGGTTTTTGAGAATTAATTAGTATGGTTTGATGAATAATTGTAGGACTCGTTGGTTCTAGTTGTGTGGGTGAACGAGTCTACTATTAGGTGTGTGAAACTAACCCAAAACCTCGATTGAAACTCGAGAAAATTGCAAAACAGGGGCTGTTTTCAAAATTGCCCAGTGCCACACGACCGTGTGCAATTACACGGCCTGAACAAGTAAGTCGTGTGGACCACACGGGCGTGTGGGCATTTTTGGGCCAATTTTGAGGCCTAATTAGGGGCCGACTAAGGGACTCATAAATTGAGTCAGTGGGCATTATGTAGGCTCAGAAAAAAATATAAGTTTCAGTATACAAACATGGGTAAATGTAGAAAGCATGTTAAGTAAGTTTTGATAACTATAATATTGAGATATGATATGCTTTATAAGTATATACGTTAGCTATGCATGCTATATAATTTGTGAGTTACATATGTATGTTACTATGTTTATGTATATGCATTGGGGTGGGTTATGATTTGATGGAGGAAGTGTGATATGGCAGTTATTACTGCAATTATGGCGACAAGACCTTAAATTTTTGTTTGGCAGCTCAATTGCGTATTTATGAGTGGCATACCGCCACATATTGGTCTGATTGGATGGATGGACTTTTGAAGTCCTAATTGGTGTGATTGGTTGGACGGAGATGGTGTGTAGCGAACGGGGGTAGGATATGATATGATATATGTTAATATATGATATGTGATATGCTACACTATGATATGTGATATGCTATGCTATGATTTGAGATTTGCTAAGATATTCATGGGATGTGTTATGATATGTTACACGATATGTGAGCCAAATCACACACTGGGCGTGAAGCTCACATGTTTGATTGTTTTGTTTCGGTGATCCTTAGGCTTAGGATTGGATGACGACTCTGAAGCTTGGTTTTCATATTATTGGGTTGCACATTGAGTTTAAGTATGTTTTGGACTTTCTTTGGACTTTTTGGATTTTTGGATACTTTAATTTTTGTTTGGGGACTTTTAAGTTGTTTTGGTATTCGTTTTTCAAAGGACTTAATTTTAACTGGTATTTAAGACAAAACAATATGACTAACAGATTAAGGTTTTATAAAATTAAATCGCTATAACGTTGTTTTTTCGTTGTAAAGTTTTTGACTAAAATCGTTACAATGTTTTACTCACAAAACTGTTAAGTCAGATTTGTTTAGTAAATCTAATTAAATGTGGTTTTCATCAAAGTACTCACGATTTTTAGAAGATACATTTGTTTTTCAATGAGTTATTCAAATTGGTTTTCTCTAAGTTGGAAGTGGATTTTAACCAAAATTAAGAATTAATGTTTTCACGTACAATGTAACCTCCACAATCAGACCGTAACGTATAGGCCAGATTTGGAGTGTTACATTTGGTGGTATCAGAGTCAGATTGCAAAACTCAGGCTGTGTATTTTGGGTCCACAATATTTTAGAAAATGAATTGAAAATGCAATGTTTAACCGCAAACACGAGTAAGTCAACCGAGCAAGCTTCTCAATGCTATTAAATTGTAGCTTGGATGTTGACGATATTGATGATCTCACTCCTGTGATTCGATTTGGGATTCCTTGAAACCTTCAAACATCTCGTTGACCCAGGAAATCCCAAATAATCCACTCATTGGCTGCGTAACCAATTTGAACCCGTTATTGTCCTACCACAGCCAACGGAAACACTTACATAACCAATTTGAACCTGTTACCGAACAAATAACTGGCATCCAAAAATAACCATTAAATTTACCGGTGTCGGAGCTCCACTGGATTATTGTTAAACAAAACATACCTTCAAATTAAAAAATTTACTAAATAAGCAAAAGCACAAATACATAAAAAAAAAAACGCTCCACATCTCTCTCCCAATCATCCTTTAACAAAAGATAAGTAAAAAAAAAATTCATTCAACTCAGATTGATCTACCACTGGGGTTATATACAGTTATTTGGTCACGCTAAAAAGAATGGCTCCACCAAATAAAATATTTATTTTTCATATTTAAATTTAAATTTAATAATAAACATTTAAAAAAATGGTACAGTGCACTCGTGGTGCCATTCTAAATGGAGCCACCTAAGAAAATAATATATATATTTTTATTTTTTTTAAAAAGTGCCTCACATGTAAAAAAGTGGTGGTGCCATTCATAATGGCTCCATAAAAAAATGGATTATT
Organism: Gossypium australe; assembly: GCA_005393395.2. Taxonomy (NCBI): domain Eukaryota; kingdom Viridiplantae; phylum Streptophyta; class Magnoliopsida; order Malvales; family Malvaceae; genus Gossypium; species Gossypium australe. The sequence goes on from CM016622.1 coordinate 36,162,732, forward strand.
TTTTTAAAGCCCCACAAATGCTTTTCAATTGAATTATTTCCCCAGTATTTATACAGCGGGCCCTATTCTCCTTGGCAACACCAAAAAAATAATTTTTTTTATTTAGGTAGCTGATGTGGCATGTTGTCGGCGCCATTCTCTTTGGCTCCACTAACTTTTACTATTCATTTTAGGTCATTTATGTATATAATCAGAATATGGGGTCATTTAAGTAATTAATTAAAATTTTAGGGTCATTTACATAAAAAAATCCAAACGAATGGTTGCTCGTGTTAGAACATTCTAAAAATGTGGTAACATATTTCAACAAAAAGGAGAGTGAGTGGGAACGTAGGTCTTCACATAGGGATGAGGCTATGTAACAGCCCATTTTCAGTGAAATCGGAATAGTGGTTTCGGGACCATAAATCCGAGTTAGAAAGAAAATTTATTTTAATAATATTTCATGGTCTGCATTATGATAGGAATGCTATATGAAAATTTTGATAAGAAAATTTTATCGATTATTTGTTTAATTAAGGAAAGGACCAAATTGCATAAAATGCAAAAGTTGAGTTCTAGTAGCTATAAGTATCAAATAGTTATGGAATTCAAAATTTGAGGTCCTTATATGGTAATTAGACCATTAAAGAAAAGTTAGTAGATATTTTTGGTGATTCATCCATGAAAAATTAGAAAAAGAAAATGATGAAATTGGAAAGTGGAAAGTGGAAAAATTAAAAGATGATAAATTAAATAAATGTTTAATATCATCATTTTATATCATCTTCATCCCAAATAAATGGAAACCCTAGGAAAGAGAAAGCAAGCTTTCTTGACTTAATTGGGTGAGTAATCTTGTCCCATTTTTAGTAATTTTTATATTTTTGAGATCGGAATAGCTTAATCTATCTATTTTGGGGATTAATTTGAAAAGTTATCAAAGTATCAAAGTTTTTCCATGGATGAATATGCTGAAATTTTAAAATTTATGGTAGAAAATGAAAAGTTAGTGATAGATAAACAACTTTTGTAAAGAGAATTTTGATGAAATTATGATTTAGGGACTAAATTGAAAAGTGGTAAAACCCATGGAAAATTCTAATTTTTTATGAAATTCATGGGCTGATATTGTAACATGTAAAAATCGGTTAGGCTTGGAATAAGGATTAAATTTCATGAATTTTATTTTTTGAGTTTAGGGACAAAATTGTCATTTATGAAAAGTATAGGGGCAAAATGGTCATTCTACCTAGGATGTAAATTGAATCCAATTAAACATGAAATATAATGAATTGATGATTAGATTCATTCATATAGATCCGGAAAGACCAAATACGAAATTGGATCGAGGAAAATAAAAAGTAACGGATTAGTAGACTTTTATACACAAACAAGTATCGAGGTAAGTTCGTGTAACTAAATTATGTTTATTTTATACTCGAATTGAGTATGGTGTGTGATTATATGAATTATATGAATGTTATAAATTTATGAAATAATCACATGTCCGAAAATGTCTTTAATATGTTAAGTTCCATTTGAATAATGGAATTTGATGGATACATAATTTTCTTGTACTGATTATAGTCCTGCATATGTTGCGGACATTATAGCTTGGACGAGCATCCTGTTAAAAGCCTTCTCGAGCATCCTGTTATAGTTCCTGCGAGCATCTTGATCGGTAGTGATTCTGCGTGTGTTGCACACTACTGCAGCTTTTTGTGAGTGTCCAGTTACATGATTTGATCGGTTGTGATCCAGCATATAATGCAGACACAAACGCAGCTCTACGTGAGCGTCTTGATATTGGCTCTTATGAGCTTCCTGACATGGCTCTCTTGAACTCCCTGTTAAATGGCTATTGGGTGCTCCCTGATAATAACTCTTCGGAGTTACCTGTTAAGCTTTATGAGCTCCCTAATTAAAACTCTTATGTGTTTCCTGTTTAGCCCAAATAAGCGTCCTGTTATTTGGCTCATCTGAGCATCCTAATATATGTGGCTCGAGAATGTGCTCCCTGATTATGTGCCCTATCAGGTACCCCCTGAACATGAATTGACGGATCACTGATTTTGTAACGACTTGAATTTGGGCCTAGTAGAATTGGGCTTATTGGGCCTTGGCCAGGGGAGCGTTTAAATTTTTTTGAGAACAAGAGAACGACACTAATGCAAGTTGGACCTATTAGGTAAGTGATTTTGGAAGGTTAGGGGGCTTCCATGAAGTCCCGGGATCAAACCTGGGCTTTAGGAAAAATTTTGGTTTTAGGTGAATAAAACCCTAGGAGTTAGTAAGTAGGCTTTAAGAATAAAATGTGGTAAAAAAATGACACAAGGAAGAGAGTGGTCTAGTGGCAAGGCGTCATTAAGGGAGTAAGGGAGAGCTTGGGTTCAAATCTTGGCGCTTGCAATTCATTTTGATTTCCTTTTTAAAGGAACTTAGACTTTGGCCCATAGGCTTATATTTAGTTGCGCATGCTTTAAGACACAAAAGGAGCTTGTGTTGTAGTGGCATGTAGCGTCTGAAGCATAAGAGAGGGCAAGGGTTCGAATCCCATTGCAAGCAAAAAGGGATATTTATTTTGCTAAGTTGGGACGGCCAGAGTTTGTGTTGGATTTAAACTCTGCTGAATGAGGGATCCCACATCGGGAAGCTAGCAAGAGGGAAGGTGAGAAGCTGGCTTTAAATAGAGCAATCTATGAGGAGACTAAGCATACCTTGGTTGGCGTTTGGGCATAGGAGTGTTCGGAGCACGAATCAACTCCAGATTCCTATCAGGTGTGTATTTCGCACTACTCTAGCTATAGAGTGGCAAATGCCGAATTGCCGGTCACACGGCAATGGTAGCCACACGAGCGTGCGAGCGCACGTGTGGGAGCTTTGACGGGATAGTTGAGGCCATTATGAGTGTTCTTGTGGGTTTAGGTTGTTTGGGCCATGATGGGCCGAAAAGGGCGAATGGGCCCGTGGGCCCATATGAATAAATTATATGATTGTGTAGTAGATTTTGAACTGGTCTATGTGAATCTCATATCTATGGCTAGATTTGGGCTAAGTGGGCCACACGAGCGTGTGGGTCCATTTGGGCCGAGAATAGGCCCTAGGCCCATTCACATTGTTATCTCTGTTTAGAATACCCTTGGTTTAAAATTACTGAAATACCCTTGGTTTACAAATTACCGAAATATCCTTGATTTGTGAAATTACCAAAATACCTCTAATTTGTGAAATTACCAAAAGACCCCTTATTTGTGAAATTACCAAAATACCCTCAAATTGCAAAATTACTGAAATACCCTTGATTTGTGAAATTACCGAAATACCCTCAAATTATAAAATTATTGAAATACCCCTGATTTGTGAAATTACCGAAATACCTCTGGTTTATAGAATTATTGAAATACCCCAGTTTGCGAAATTACTAAAATACCCTCTATGGGTAAAGTTATCGAAATACCCTCTATGGGTAAAGTTACCGAAATACCCTCGACGGGTAAAATTACCGAGATGCCCTTACGAGGCGAAATGACCGTTTTACCCCTAACTGATTAAATGACCGTTGTACCCTCATGGTAGTACTAGTGTTGTATGTGTTAATTGTATGATTGATTATGTTTGAGATGCACTGCATACATGGATTAGTTATGAGTAGAATTACCGAATTACCCCTATAGGGTAGGATTACCGGAATACCCTTATAGGGTAAAATGACTGGTTTGCCCTTGTGGGTAAATGATTGACTTGTGCTATGATTTGACCGATTTGACTGTGATTGTAAGACTGTGTTTTAACCGACTTGACTGTGGTCGTGTGTCTGATTTGCTGTTAATGTGTGTTGAAATGATTGTTACTAAGCATGACCATTTTGCATACACGTGTAATGATTGAGCATGACATACACATCATACTGCATTTGGTTGGGTTATGTTTTTGGAGGAAGTACTGTACTGGTGGCTATGCCACGTTATACTGATTCAGTGGCTCTGCCACGATATACTGATTTTAGTGGCTCAGCCACGTATACTATTACTGGCAGCTTTGCTGCGTCGATATTAGCAGCTTGACTGCGATCTTGGTGTGTAGGGCTGGGTGGGTCGACTTGGTCCCCACATGGTGTGTAGGGTTACTACGGGCGGTGTGATGGTTGGACTGGGTTGGGATGTATCCTCATACTGTTGCATATCTGTTTATGAGATCTGTCACTGTACTGGGCTTAGGCCACTTGTTCTAATATTGGTTGGGCTAGGCCCAATTGATTCTGTTATGGACTGTGACCCAAATGATATTGTAGTGGGCTTTGACTCACGTATGCTTTGAACTGACTGTACTGTTACTCTAAAAGGGCTTTGGCCCAAACTGTTTCAGTTTCTATTTCTGTATACTGACTGTTACTCTAGTAAGGGGATTACACACTGAGTTTTCATAAACTCACCCCGTTTTTAACTGTGCATGTAATCTCCAGTCTTAGAGGATTTGGAGTTGCGAGGGACTCGGAGGTGGCCACACGTCAGATGTGCTTTAAAGTTAAACTTAACGACTTTATTTCATTTTATTTTAATTAATTGGGTTAATAATTTTGTAACAAGACCTCTTTATTGTTAACTTATTATTTCCGATATTTATTTATGATGTTTTCTAACTGCTAAAAGTGGAATACGATTTCCAAAACGGTAACTTTTTTCTAAACACTATGTTTCCGCAACGATTTTTAAACTTCCGCAAACAAACAAGATTTTAGAAGTAATGACGTTTTAAATTGATTAACAAAATGCTGGTTTAACATGAGTTCTACGAAGAAGCTTCAACCTCCAAACGAGTTTTTTTTACAAGGAAGAAAAAAGGTTTCCAAAAAAACACTTCCATGTGACACGCCAGATTCGGACCTAACTTCTAGGCCGGGTTTGGGGTGTTACAAATTTGTATACCTCGTGTATACTACCTGAGTATCCATCGTAATTTCAATGATTCAACGGACAAAACTCCTGACATGAGAAAATTTCAAGATTTAAAAGAATTATGTCTTGATTGCTTCTAAAATACCTGAAAGTTTGTATCATGATGGGCTCATCCATGCTTATTTGATGTACATGTGAATTATGTGACTAACTTGCTTAATTGGGTGTATGTGATTAGGCAAATTTCCAATTTGTTGCGAAGCATGTTATTGAATGCTTTTTAATGAATGTTATTGGTAAGTTTAATTCTTGTTATACGAAATTACAAAGCATTAAATGCTTAATAGGTTTTGTTTTCTTTGTTTTATAGTACTCAAAAGCTCGTAAAGGTTGGAGATTGGTTGGAGTATCATCACACTATCCACCAGTTAGTTTTGGTATAAATAGTAAGCTTATTTTGGTATAATGGCATGTATAGGTTAACTTGGCCAATTGTTGGCTAGTAAATGGTTGTTTATAATCTAGCCATTGAATGGCTAGTGATAGTTTGTTTATATTTATAAGGTTAAATCATGATAAATACATATGTGTTTAGTATGGTTTAATTGAGTTATGTTAAATATGTATGTTTATAAAAGGTAAGATTATTAACATGAATATATGTGATGATATGTCATGTTAGATGATAGAGTTGGTTTGGTTATAATGCTTGAATTGGTTGGTATATGATTGCAAGTATTGGTGTAGGTTGTTGGCAAATTTGGGTGAGAAATAAAGCTAGGAAATGGCTTTATTTTGTCCACACGGGCGTGTGTCTCAACCATGTGTGGCACATGGCCATGCGCACAGGTGTGTGGTTTGGTCGTGTGTCCCCTGCATCTTAAAATTGAGAGACAAAATGCTCAGAATTAAGCACACAGGCAGAGACACGGGCGTGTGTCTCAGCCATATGTAACACATGGCCTAGATCACGGGCGTGTATCTTGGCCGTGTGAAACCTACACCAAAATTTCAAAAATTAAAATTAACCACACGGCCTAACACACAGGCGTCTAGCTGGCCATGTGACCTAAGTCAGAGTGTTACACGGGTATGGACACGGGCTGGGACATGCCGTGTGCCTCCCATCGAATGCCCATACGGCCTAAGACATGGACATGTCACTTGGCCGTGTGAGCCACACTGCCTACACACACGGGCTGTGACCCTTGTATATAATAAAAAAATTTGAAATTTTGCAAAAATTTTTCTAAGATCCCCATTTAGTCTCGAATTGTTTCTAATGCTTAAATTGGTCCTCAAGGGTCCATTCAAGGGACATATGATTAGTTTTGGATATGAATAGTAAATGACATGAATTATCTATTATTGTTTCGTAAACGTTGGTAATACTCCGTATGTAACACCTCTAACCCGTATCTGTCGCCGGACTAGGGGCATTACCAAATAAAACTCAACTCAAAACAGACATTTTTTTTTCTAAAAAAAAACTCGAATAATAATTAGCAGCCCAATCATATAAGTCTCATTCATACATATGTATCACTTAACTGACTAAAAACCAAACATGCTTCACTACTTATAATACATAAGCATTTCATGCTTTGAAATTTAAACTTATCAATATTATTAGCTTAATCACTTATTCGACCCAACTAATTTACTTATATCATAATACATATACTTTATAAATTCAATAGGCGAACCTTATGACCAAAGTTCATGGCATTCAAATTCCTAAATAATCATCAAAATTTGCTTCATTTCATATACACCGCATACATCAACCCATCCATTTATAAACATCTATTTCATTAGTTATTTACTAAACATGTCAATCTATGTACTTATGCACATTCACTTATTAAGTCAAAACAAGACATGCCATTTAACCTATTAAATATTCATGCATGAAAAATTAGCAAACATTATCAATTAGTCGAATAACATCTTGTTCATTACAATTCATATGCAATTTACAATAATATTATTAATCATATTCGGTCATAAATAGGCAAATCATATTACACCCAACTCACATGCTTAATAACCTATCCAAAATTTCATGTATCAAACCATTCATCACTTCATCTATTCGGTTAATACATTATTCATTTTAAATTATCCATACGGCATACTAAGCATATAAATAGGTAAATATTATACATAGACAAACATCATTTCAAACCAAATATACCTATTCTCTTATCACAAGTATATGTGCATATTATATCAATTGAATCATTTTGAGTACAAGTAATAACAAAAAATTCAACCAATTCACATGCTAAATAATATGCCCTAAATATACATATACATAACCACTCAATTAATCACATATAAATATTTGGTCAACCATAAAAACTTCCATACAATTATCTTCCTAATCCAAACTTAAATAACTATCTATTCATTTCTTACTTCACCATTATATCATTTATCATTATCCAAACATACATCATCCCTTATCTCATTTCTAAACGTATTATAAGACTATCCATCACAAGCATAAATCAACATTGGTAAACTTACAAGCCATTCATGCCATAATCAATCAAACCATATGGTTAATTACCTATCATGACTTCATGAAACATACTTACCAAAACAATATATACCATGACTGAAAACATACACACAAACATGAACATTGTTTCAAGCCATTTTCGCATGGCTTATATTTACATACCCCAAAATCAAGTATATTATCTAGTCTATACATGCCATAAGTTCGAAATCAAACTTAATAAAATACCAAAAACAGTCGATAGTGTGATAGAATTTGCTAACGATCCCCGAGCTCGTAACGTGAATCCAAAATCTATAAAAAAAAGGTAAACAAAAACACACACAAAGTAAGCTATTTAAGCTTAGTAAGTCAAAAGCGAAGTAATATCAACCAGCTTAGCAAAATCAAATATACGAAGTTATATTAAGTAGTAAATTATATACAATCACAATTAATTACTCAAATTTCAATATCAAAGTCACACAATATACCCTTTGGCCAAATACACATAGCTAAAAAATTATACATATTTCACATATCAATACATTAACCTTTGTACAATGAACTAAACATATAACTTACCTTTCTCTTCACAACACAGTTTATATATGTACCTGAATTCTTTTAGTTCAAATTTCACATTTGGCCTTCACTTACACATGCCCGTTGAACCACTCGGAATTAAAAAGGATATGTGGATAGTCGGAAGCTTGTACAACGCCAACGTCCCGGACGTGGTCTTACATGTAATCACATACCGATGCCACTGTCCCAGACAGGATCTTACACATAAACACAAGTCGATGCCAACGTCCCAGGCGTGGTCTTACACGTTAACACATATCGGATATCCTATGTTATGACATATGTATCCTATCTATTCCTAAGGTTCGTATGGGGCTTACGGACGTCAAATCTTGATCGAATCAAGCTCAGAAGATAGCCAATTATCTAAGTACACATTCGGCCATAGCATAAATAATTCATTTCGATTGTGTAACAAATATATATTCATAGATATGACAATTTAAATGCTTATTGACTTACCTCGGATGTCGTCGTCTATTAAATCGGCTACTCGACCACTTTTGTCTTTCCCCGATCCAAAACCGTTTTTTTTAATTCTTGATCTAAACACATTCAAATTAAGCTTATTTAAACACCATTCTATTCAATTTAGGCTAAAAACACATAAATGGGTAAATTACAATTTTGCTCCTAACATTTCACACTTTTTACAAGTTAGTCCTTTTTGCTCAAAATAAAAAAATACACAAAATTTGACTTCACTCCTTAAGGGCCGAATATTCCTAGTGTGCATACAAGCCTACACATTTCATTTATTTCACATTAGTCCCTTAAAAATTTATTTTTGCAATTTAGTCCAAATTACTCAATTTCATAAAAAATTCAAAGACAAAACTTGTTAATCTAACACATATATTTCATATTTCATCATCAAATATCAAAAACCACAAGGTATCATCAATGGCAAAACACAAAATATTCACCGAAATTAAAAATTCAAGCATGGGTCTTGTAGATAACTTAGCAACGATATCAAAAACGTAAAAATTATCAAAAACCGAGCTAAAACTCACCTTGAATCAAGCTTCAAAAGTGCTGAACCCTAAGCTTCTTTATTTCTGTATCTCTTTTCTTTGGTTTCGGTCATAAGCCATAAAAATAAAATGAACATGGTGTCGAAACCATTTTTAAGTTTTTTTTTAAAACGGGGATCGACTTTAAAAACGAAAATGGAGTTGCCACCAATCCCTTTTTGCATAGGTGTGATCGAATCACCTTATAAAACATTTTATTTCAAAACATTGATTTTGGCCTACGAAATTCAAGAAAAAGGGTTCGGGAATCGGTTACGTACGAGGAAGGATTAACACCCTCGTAACGCCCAAAATTGGTACTGGATTGATTAGTTATTGTCCTAATGTCGAAAATTCAAAACGATTTGAAAACATGATTTCTTTAAAAACTTAAACAATTTGAGTTGGAACTTGAGATTCCTTTATTCCGAAAGAATACAAACATCGCATCCAGCACGTTAGGACATGATGTTTTAAACCCACGTAGCCAACATTATGTCATGATTTACAAAATTCATTAAAAGGATATTTAGTTATCTAGTCAAACAAAAAATCGAAACCCAGCACGTTAGGGCACTATTTCCCGAATTTCTAAACACAAAACATTACCTTATTTAAGAAAAACTTTTGGATAAAATGTAGTAATTAAAGGAGATAGATATTTTTAAACAAAGATTTTAAAAAAATAACATTAAATTATTACAAAAAGTGCAATTTACTAAAGTTACAGGTCATATTAACAATGAGCACTAACATAAACAATTAAGTAAAAGAATGACAAGCAATAATAATAATGTTAAGGTAAACAAAGATAATGGATTCAATTTTTTTTTAAAAATGAACAATCAAAATAAAAAAATATAGAGTAGATAATAGCAATTTTAAAAGAATCTATGAAAAAAATTTTAAAATTTTTTTTTTCACAAGATTAAATTCATGTATAAAAAAATAACAATATAAGGTAAATAATATACTCAAAACAATTAATGAATATTATAACAATTTAAAAAAATAAAAAAAGTATAAAAATGATATGGATAAATAAAAAAAAAGTTAAAAAAACGCATAAGTCAACCTAACTCCCGCAATATGAGGATTCAACGAAATTCCTCCACCAAAATCTAAGTCGAACGGAAGCACCTAAAAAAGAAACGAAGATGAGCGAAGAACAAAATAAGAACAAGCCACAGAAAATAAGAACGCAAAAGAGAGAGAAATTTGAGTGAATACTCTCAAGAATTTTTATTACTCAAAACTCAAATGTGTTTTACAATGAAGGGAGAGGCCTCTATTTATAGTTGAGCCTCCCCAAATCCAACGGTACAGATCAATTACATCAACGGCTAAGATTAAAAGGTATCTACAAATTAAATCTCTAAGATTACAAAATCATATCTTCTAAGATTACATACCATATTTTCTAAGATTGCATATCATATCTAAGATTTGCATATCATATCTAAGATTGCATATCCTTGAAGATTGTGTTCCCATATACGTCAAGCTTGTAGATGGACCTTCAATCTTTTCAAGTAATGGGTCATTTCGATTTGGCCAAATGATATATTTTGGACTGGACTTGGACTTTGTTTTATTATTTTGGGTTTATTATTTTTTGTATGGACCCGGGCTAAATTGGCCTATTATAGCTGCCCCTCTTTGCTCATTGTCGTGTAATGAGAATGGAGCAAAGACTATAAAAGGACCAATTTTGCCCGGTCTTGTCGAGCCTTAACTTCTTGATCCTCATCTTCTTCAAGTAGTCTCTAACCCAACTGCAACTTCAAGGAGATTGAATCTGTAGCTTTAATCTTATTCCACTGCAACTTCAGGGAGATAAGACCTACTCTTGTAGATTTAATCCATCCTACTGTAACTTCAGGAAAGTGAGACTAGTATCTTTGATCTTGCTTCACTGCAATATTCAGGAAGACAAGATCTGCTATTTTCAGTCTGCTCCGCTACAAACTCAGGGAGGCAAGCTAATATCTTCGATCTGCTTCCTGTAACTTCAGAAAGATAAGATCTGCTGTCTTCAGTCTGCTCCGCTGCAACTTCAGGGAGGCAGGCTAATATCTTCGATCTGCTTCCTGCAACTTCAGGAAGATAAGATCTACTGTCTTCAGTCTACTTCGCTGCAAACTCAGGGAGGCAGGCTAATATCTTCGATTTGCTTCCTGCAACTTAAGGAAGATAAGATCTATTGTCTTCAGTCTGCTCTACTGCAAACTCAGGGAAGCAGGCTAATATCTTCGATCTACTTCACTACAACTTCATGAAGGCTAGATCCACTATTTTCAATCTGCTCCACTGCAAACTCAGGGATGCCAGACTGGTATCTTCGATCTGCTTCACTGCAATCTCAGAAAGATAAGATCTGTTATCTTCAATCTACTCCACTGTAAACTAAGATATGCCAAACTGGAATCTTCGATCCGCTTCACTGTAATATCAGGAAGACAAGATCTGCTATCTTCAATCTGCTCCACTGCAAACTCAGGGATGCCAGACTGATGTTTTCGATCCACTTCACTGCAAACTCAGGGAGACAAAATCTGATGTCTTTGATCTGCTTCACTGCAACCTCAGGAATGCCAGATCTGTTATTTTTAGTCTGCTCCACTGCAAACTCAGGGAGACCAGACTAATATCTTCAATCTACCTTACTACATTGTCCTCTAGGGGACATAACTTGTAGAATGGGTATATGCTTATGCCTAATAATTAGGATGCCTTGATCGAAATGAGTCAAATGCTCCTATTTAGACATGCTATGACATATGAATGCAAAAATGTTATGAGAATGATTCCTATTTCAGTTGTCATCACTCATTTATTCGTCAAGGTTTCATCTTCGTTCTTTACGAAGCATCAATCATATTCTGCTCAAATAATTTACCCCATGGTAATTCTGAGTCCACTCCACTTGAACCTTGGGACATAAAGTTTGTACCTCCCACTGCAACTTCAGGGGAATAACATTTGGTTTTTTCCATCCAATTTGTTACCACTCAGAGGTATAGAATTTGTATCATCTTCAATCAATTTGATCTGTTACACCATTCCCTTGGTGTAATGACCAGATGTATGTGCCTGAAATTTGCTTGAATGCAGGGTATCATTTTTCTTTTCCCGAGAATGATCCCCTTTTACACTTGGGTTGACATTGCTCATCATTTGTCGAGATGGTATCACCGGCGAAATACCTTATCCAATAAAAATATAAAGAGATAATCATCTTTCAATGTTACCAACCCTTAGGCTTGGTGAGTTCTAAACAATAGTCCTGTTTCAGATTCTCATATTATTTAGAAGCTTCCAGAGTAATATGTGAAACTCCTTTTATGAAAGTATTATTAGTCCATTAATCGTTATTTCAATATAAAATGCTTGGAAAAATATCACAATAATGGATGAGAAAGAAATTAATCAGGAGCATAGCTCAAAACAAATAAGTTAATCAAAGATAACCAAGGCAATAAAAGAAAATTGATTGGGGTGTATCTTGAAAAGAATAAAGTAATCAAAGATAGAAAATTAAAAATAGGTAATATAGAAGCTAGGTGCCCCAGATATCGCAGCCTAAACTTCTCTGTACAAACTTCTTGAAGACCATTTTGAGCTCATACGTGTTTAGAGGATCCGGAGTACTTTGTCAATGCCCCAAGACGTAGCATACTTCCTCATTGTTAATTCAAGCATAGCAAGACTACCACATGCTCTATCTTGATCAAAATTTGAGCAACCCTTTTCGGGTTTTCAGCTCAAAACCCCTTTGGTCTCAAAGCGCCCTTTGTGGGTTTTCGCCTTGGCCTTTCCCCTTTCAGGTAAAATACTTCTTGACTGAACCTGAATTCACCGAATTGGGCAAGTCTTTGCCATCCATCTCGGTCAATATCAATGCTCTTTTAGAACATGCCCTTTTTATTACATAAGGTCTTTCCCAGTTTGGCATCTGCTTTCCTCATAAATCCTTTTGTATAAGAAAGATCTTTTTCAACATCAGGTTCCTTTCATGGAATTCCCTAAGATAAACCTCGTAAGCTCACATCATCTGGCCGTGACAGATAGCTTTTAACCTTTTTTCATTCGATTAGGTTCAATTATCAAAACTGTTTCTATTCCAATGAGAAATGTGTTGCCCCAGCGAAGGTTCTAACCGACGTTCGATAAGACAGAGGGTAAATGGTAACTTCTTTATGTCAATATTTACAAGTCTCAGTCATCTTTCCCATGATCCTTGTTTTGTTGTTTTTGTTTTTATTTTTTCCTCTTTTTTTGCTGCCTTTACTGCACTGTGATATGGTGTTTGATCTTACAAACTTTTGAAATTGTCCCTTTTTAGCATTTTTTGTCGGCACTTGATTTTTTTTTGAGAATTTGATGACTATCGACCTTGTAACATTGGCATATGAAGCTACATCCACCCTCTTAGTGAAGTAAACGACAACCACGAAGATGAATCGATGTCGACTAGAAGCTTTTGACGAGATCGGCCCCATAACATCCATGCCCCACATATAGAAAAGTCTGTGAAGAAAATGGAAGAGTCACATAAATCTTGTCTTCTTCAATTCAGGATTTGTGGTATAACCGATGCGATCCCCTTCCATGGTATACCATAGTACCTGATCCTCATGTTTAGCGCACGTCTTAGTAGCCCAGGCATGTCTTGATATGATCGTGCAAAAAACATCTTTGAATTCTTGAAAATAACTCAATGATGTCTCGCCTTATTTCTATGGTGAGCTAGGCTTCGATCTTCACCCCTTTCCTAGGCTCGCAATGTCCATTAACCCTATGTAAGGTAGGATCTATTTTTCATCATGTTCTACCATCCTTAACAAATCAGAAGATAGGTTACAATCTCTGTCATCTTCAAAGTCCTAAGATCCCTCTAAACACATATCTTACTCGAAAGGAGACCCTGAGTCAGTATCGGCTTTGCTCACATCGTTGATATCTGGAGACCTATTGTAGGTTCGAAGGAAGATTCCAAAGAATAAATGATTCAAAGAATGATTATTTGTATGGTTATGAATAAAGAATGAAAGAATACTTGAAAGAAAGTCCAAAGAACAAACAAAAGAAAAAAACTAAGAACAATTGTTTGTACAGTATGAAACGAAGAATATTTGCTAAAAAAAATGCATTTTATTGAAATAAAAATTTCGGACACAAGCCTATTTCACAAAAGGGTTCTTATTGCCTCTAGGCTTAAGGCAACAAGCATGTTCTGAATATTACTCTAGATTAGCTCTAAAAATACAGGGATCTCTTTCACAGTCCCATTATTCAAAACACTCCCAAGTACGCAAGAGCTTGGAAACCTGGATCCCTGGTTCCCTCTTCGTTTTTGATTTCTTCAAGGAGTCGCAACTTTCTTGTCTCCTCCAATTATCGCATTTACTGCCTCATCAAAGTGATCAGGTTCTGATGAAACGTCGAACTTCACAATTCCCATTTTAATGAACCTTTCGACCAACTTTTTAAATGTAGTACAGTTTTCAATTGAGTGACCCGTTATTCCAGCGTGGTACTCGCATTAGGCATTCTCATTATACCATTTTGGGAACGAAGGTTGCACGGGTTCCGAGTAGGACAGAGACACCATATGCACATCAAAAAGATTCTGATACAACTCCTTATATGTCATCGGGATAGGTGTGAACTGGAGCTTTTCTGTATTTGGCCTCGAGTTGGATTCCTGCCTAGAAGAGCCTTGATAGCTAGTGGTTACAGCCTTCGGCTGGCCTACGGTAACTGATTTGGGATGCATGCTCAGGATACTCACTTCATTTTTCTTTTTTCTCGAGGCTGATCTTTTGGCACTTTCTCCCGTATCTATCCTCCCACTCATTACCGCATTTGTAATCATCTCACCAGATATTACTATATCTGAAAAGCTTATGGTGGCGCTTCCCAACATATGGTTAATGAATGGGGCTTTTAGAGTATTGATGAAAGGCATTGTGGTCTCCTTTTCTAAAAGCGGCGGCTGGACTTGTAGGGCAACTTCCCTCCATCTTTGCGCATACAGCCTAAAACTTTCATTCTATTTTTTCTCCATGTTCTGTAAGGTGATTCTGTCAGGGGTCATGTCTGTTACATGACTGTATTGCTTCATAAATGCTTGCGCTAGGTCTCTCCACGAATTAATCCTAGCATGGCTTAGTTGATTATACCACTTGGATGCTGCCCCCACCAAACTATCTTGGAAGCAGTGGATCAGCAATTAATCATTATTAACATACCCAGTCATCCGTCTACAGAACATGATAATATGAGTTCCAGGGCAACTAGTCCCGTTGTACTTCTCGAATTCTGGTATTTTAAACTTGTGAAGAAGCACCAAATCTGGAACCAAACTCAGGTCCTTAGCATCAATTCCATTGTGATTATCAGCATTTTCCAAGGCCTTGAGTTTTTCTTCCAACCATTTATAACGGTCCTCTAACTGCCTTGGCAATTCAGTTCTTGCCCCTTCTCTCTCTACTATATCCAAATCAGGGATAACATGATTAGCTGGGTTATCTCCTGGGTTAGATCCTGAGCCAACTTAGAAGTTCATGGGCACTCCAGTATCAGCTTGATCTTGTTGAGGCCTAATCGTGACAGATAGCCTTTGAGGATACACCTCAGGTTGTATCTGTGCATGTAGTGGGGTGAAACCCAGAGGATAGTCTTCATTATCTTCTCCAGCATTAGTCATAGGGCCTTTTCCTTTGTCCATTGCCCCATTTAGTAGCTGAGTCATTTGAGCCACCATATTCCTTTGGGCTTCCATAATTTGTTCCCTCATATCTTGTTGGATCTTTGCCAACTGCTCTTGCAGCTGGTCTTGCCAACTATTCGAGTCTTTGATCCATATTTTTTGTCTTTGCGCGAGTACCGTAATGATGTTTAGTTTCCAGATTAACTTTCTCTCATTTTCTGAAATAACTTCAACTAATTAGGGTCATTCTATAGATTTTAATGCATATGATGCGATGTAATTCAAATGCATGAAATGAATGCAAAAAGAAAGAGAGGCGTTGATTCTGAATTCAATTCCATTAGAACAACTTTTCTAGAAAATAAATTCCTTTGCATAAAATGGATATTTATACGGCCTTTCCCTCATATTCCAAGCGAAGACATTGATCCCTTTCTTCTTATCTGGATATTAAGGTCCAATCTCGCGAACTTTCTAATAAATGTCTGTACTAGCTCTTTTTACTTGATCTGGGCCGCGACTCACTGCTCACTTATTTCCACAATGCTCGTTAGCCTCTTCAAGAAAGCCAAGACATGGTGATTCTCGAATAGTCTTTGTCAGCTTGAATCCTTGGGCAATAAAGTCTTGTATTCCCTCACGGACTATCAGTCTTCTCTCATTGTGTTTACTTGGACCATATTCGGGCGACCGTATTATAATCCACTTTATCAAGAAATCCATTTTCTCATGACAAACTCTTCTATTTAGCAATTGAATTTGAATTAACACCTCTTTTCTATGATGTGAATGCAATGCAATCAAAACAAAAGAGAACACGTTAGCACAAGAGAAATAAATAACAAAATAGGGTACCTATCTGGGTGACCACTAGGGTTTGGCATATTTCTACTTAGGGTAAGCCCTTAGGTTCACTATATGCGGTTTAGTTCTAAAGAAAAGGTACCTGAACCAACAGATTCCTCAATCTTCACCCATTATAGGCTCATACAGATCGAGTTTAGTTCAGGGGAATACATTTCCCTATGGCTGCACGGAGATGAAAATCTCACGAAGACATAGGTACGAATGTATCCAGAAAGTGATCCACTATCCTACACGGAGGTGAAACCTCACGAAGGAGTAGCTTCTCACTCCCATTTAAAAGGGTGTGACCACAACGGTAATGCAATGCAATGCAGAAATACTTTACAAGATTAAAACAACATGAAATAAAAATGATCATAATTTTTCAAATCGGATTTTCAAATTTAGATAAAGGGACAAGAAATAATCAATTTTACGGCTTGACTCTCTTATTGGGTCCCCAGTGAAGTCGCCAAGCTGTCGAAACCATTTTTAAGTTTTTTTTTTTAAACGGGGATCAACTTTTAAAACGAAAATGGAGTCGCCACCAATCCCTTTTTGCATAGGTGTGATCGGATCACCTTATAAAACATTTTATTTCAAAACATTGATTTTGGCCTACGGAAATCAAGAAAAAGGGTTCGGGAGTCGGTTACGTACGAGGAAGGATTAGCACCCTCGTAACGCCCAAAATTGGTACCGGATTGATTAGTTATTGTCCTAATGTCGAAAATTCAAAAAGATTTGAAAACATGATTTCTTTAAAAACTTGAACAATTTGAGTTGGAACTTGAGATTCCTTTGTTCCGGAAGAATACAAACATCACATCCAGCACGTTAGGACATGATGTTTTAAACCCTAGTAGCCAACATCATCTCATGATTTACAAAATTCATTAAAAGGATATTTAGTTATTTAGTCAAACGGAAAATCGAAACCCAGCACGTTAGGGCACTATTTTCCGAATTTCTAAACACAAAACATTGCCTTATTTAAGAAAAAATTTTGGATAAAATGTAATAATTAAAGGAGATAGATATTTTTAAACAAAGATTTAAAAAAAAATAACATTAAATTATTAAAAAAAGTGCAATTTACTAAAGTTACAGGTCATATTAACAATTAGCACTAACATAAATAATTAAGTAAAAGAATAACAAGCAATAATAATAATAATGTTAAGGTAAACGAAAATAATTGATTAATTTTTTTTTTTAAAAAAAATGAACAATCAAAATAAAAAATATAGAGTAGATAATAGCAATTTTAAAAGAATCTATAAAAAATTTTAAAAAAATTATTCACAAGATTAAATTCATGTATAAAAAAATAATAATATAAGGTAAATAATATACTCAAAACAATTAATGAATATTATAACAATTTAAAAAAATAAAAAAAGTATAAAAATGATATGGATAAATAAAAAAAAGTTAAAAAAACGCATAAGTCAACCTAACTCCCGCAATATGAGGATTCAACGAAATTCCTCCACCAAAATCTAACTCGAACGGAAGCAACTCAAAAAGAAACGAAGATGAATGAAGAACAAAATAAGAACAAGCCACAGAAAATAAGAACGCAAAAGAGAGGGAAATTTGAGTGAATGCTCTCAAGAATTTTTATTACTCAAAACTCAAGTGTGTTTTACAATGAAGGGAGATGCCTCTATTTATAGTTGAGCCTCCCCAAATCCAACGGTACAGATCAATTACATCAACGGCTAAGATTAAAAGGTATCTACAAATTAAATCTCTAAGATTACAAAATCATATATTCTAAGATTGCATACCATATCTTCTAAGATTGCATATCATATCCAAGATTTGCATATCATATCTTCTAAGATTGTATACCATATCTTCTAGGATTGCATATCATATCTAAGATTGTATATACTTGAAGATTGTGTTCTCATATATGTCAAGCTTGTAGATGGACCTTCAATCTTTTCAAGTAATGGGTCATTCCGATCGGGCCAAATGATATATTTTGGACTGGACTTGGACTTTGTTTTATTATTTTGGGTTTATTATTTTTTGTATGGGCCCGGGCAAATTGGCCTATTACACATGGCTTTTTAATGTTTGTTTTATTATATATACTTTATAATATATTATTTACTAATATTGTAACAACCCAAACCCGGCCCAAACCTTATGGCCGAATCTAGTTTGTTACGGGAAAAACCTTTTTGAAAACCATTTTGAAACCCATTAAGTTTTGTTGAAAACTTCTCGTATTTGATTATCTTGGTAAAATCATACTTAGTGTTTATTTTTAAAACCATATTTAAGTCAAATTTCAACCGTGCCCGATGGCATTTTAAAAACAATTTTCGTTTTAACTTGGAAAAACATGTGATTTTAATTAATATTAATTATAAAGTTTAAAGCAAGTATTCAACATATGGAAATAATAAAATATTCTAGGAGGCCTTATTACAATCCAAAATATAAAATAAAACCGAATTTAAAATAGTAAGACTAAGTATAAAGTTCATTTAAATTTAAAGTCCACTGCATGGCCACCTCGAGTCCATCCGGCTCCATGTCCGCGGTCTATGAATCACCTGAAAAAAAAAATAGAGGAGAAGGTGAGTCACCAAGACCCAGTATGTAATCCTTCCCCCGTTTTAAAAACATTTCCATACACAACATATAACAATTAATATGCAGAATATTATGTGTCCCAACCTAACCAACCATACGCCACTGTCTACCCCGTTGTGGTACCAAACCACTGGTGGTGCCAAACCACTGGTGACATATAGTCACAATGTGTTACCAAAACACTGGTGTCCGTAGACACGAATCTTTTGATGGGGCCAACCCATCGTGTGATACCAAATCACTGGCAGACGATCCCATATCTCAAGTGGGGCCAACCCACGGTGGTGTTAACCACAGGGATAAGTCGCTACTGAGGTGCCAAACCTCTGGAGGTACCAAACCTCTGGTGACCGTAGTCACAGTGTGTTACCAAAACACTGGTGCCCGTCGGCACAATATCACTGCCCCCTCCACTCAGTCAATCCCACATCAGTCACATAAATATATGTCACATGCCATCATATGTATAAATCAGTACATCATGCTTCCCAAAAGCATTAATAATAATTCACATTAACAGGTACTTACCTGAATTGCCATCTATACCGATATGGTATATCATCCAATGCTACATAAATCAAGTAAGCATTTACAATATTGAGCAAATTTAATAAGTTATAGTGTGTATGTACACACCTGTAAGCCTTAACCAAAGAATCGATCTAACAACCTCGCTCCTACACGCTCTTGCACACTAGCCCACCACCAAGTGCTCTTGCTTTACTTGCCTACAATCGACAACCAACCAAAAGTAATAGCCTACGACTTACCAATACCAAACGAATAGACTGATAAAGCAATCCCTTACCATCACTTACCCAACGATCGACCAAAGAACCGAGGCTACGCTTGACTGCTTTGAATCCCGGATGCCCTTCTCCAACGATTGGAAAAGAAACCCCAAAAATGAGCCACACCACACCTACTATTCGACCAAGGTGACAGCACCTAGAAAAGGGAAATTCGGCACACAAGAGAAGGGAAAGTTCGGTTTAACACAAATGGGAAAGAAAAGAGGGAGATAATGAGTATATGGTTCGGCCAAGAATCCAAAAATAGAAGAGAAAGAAAAAATACGCAAAGGCTTGAGAACCCAAATAGCATTCGGCTACCAAAGAAAAATTAAGAGAGAATCAAATGAAGTTTCGGCAATGGTAAAGGTTACTTGGGATTTTCGGTTTAGGCTACAAAGAGATGGAAGAATGGGGGTTTTCTTTGACTCACACACACGGCACAAGACTAGGGAAACTCAAAAGAATTCGGTCCCAAAAGAGGAATGGAGAAACACTTTCGGCAAAGGGAACAAGTGGGGAAAAACCAAAAAAAATTCATGTAGAAGGCTGCCCCTTAAATAGCCACTTCGGCACAAGCCTCCCCCCTTGAAGACTCCCACCTTCGGCTGCTACCTCAAAAGCTCCAGGCCACTAATTCAATTTAATTTTGAATTAGCCAACTCCCCCACTATCTATCCATATTTTATCTCTTTATGAAATCAAAACCATAACCCCACCATTATCTCTAATTAATAATAATAATCCTAGAAGATAACTAAGTAGATAAATAAATAAAATAATAAAGAAAAACCAAAAGATCACCCCCAGCCGAAATTAAACACGACCAACACCTTTGGCCGGCCACCAAATTCTTTTTAATTCTAAACCAAATTCCCTTCCTATTTACTCTCATATTTTATCTCCCACTCCTATAATAAAACAATCCAATAGCAGCCATTATCCCTTATTCCATTATCTTATCAACCCTTCAAAACCCATTTAAACTAACTAAAATAAAATAATTCAATATTATCTAAAATAAAAAAAAAACAAAATAACAGCCACCCACCAGCCGAATTCTAATTCAAAACAATTACTCAAGCTTATCCTATCTTCTAATTTAAACTACATGTGCCGTCCACTGCCTTCAATTTGCTGTAAAAACAAAAAGAATAAAACAAAACCCGAAATGCAACTCCCCAGATTCGAACCGCTGCACACCTCACCTCCAACACCCAGGCCACTCGGCCACTTAGACTTTCTTAACATAAAGCCCCAACAATTATTTATAACACCTTCCTATCCCAGCCCATAACCGCACAACAAAAATAAAACTCCAAAATGCCGCTCCAGGCCCTCGAAACCGTGACCTCTCTCCCCTCCAGCGCCTAAGTGGCGCATGAGTGCCACTTTGCCACTGGACTTCCATGTCCATCAATCCTGCCCTTTTATTTTTAAGGCCTACTTAGCCCAGTCCCTTGACGCAAAAATAAAACAAAATTGCTGCCCCAGCAACTCGAACCCTTGCTCCCCTTAGGCGCCACCTTCCAAAGCCCCCAAGCAGCGCCTCCACGCCACTCTGCCAATGCCTTACTTGTGCCATAAATTACCAAAAAAATATATTTAAGGTCTCCCTTGGCCCGTTTCCCTTTTCCACTAAAATCAAAAATTTTTTTCAAAGCCTTCCTTTCATCCCAACATTCTTAAAACCTCCAAAACTCATCCAAGCACTCCCAAAAACCTAGTAACACTTGGATTATACCCAACATGCATAGCCCCTAAACCAGGGTGTTACAATTCTACCCTCCTTAAAATAATTTCGTCCTCGAAATTACTTGGCTAGACCAACGACTCCACAAATTAATTCCCACACTACGCTATCGCTGCGCACTCTGATCTCCAAGAGCTAACACACTTTCTAGGCGTACTTTCTAAGTCTATACCACAAGTTCCCGATTTCCTACTAACAATAAACAAACAGCCACCAAACGAACTTAACAACAAGGAATATTCCAATCAAGAGAAGCTTACCCGCTGACACATCCGGCACATCACTATCCTCTTTCCGACGAACCAGAGCTTCACGACCTCGACCGGAACCATTTCCTCCATGGTTCGTACCACGACCTCTCGGCGCTTGCTGACCATCTCTGCCAGGCTGCACAAAGCCTTGACCCACTGTCCGAGTCCTCTTCGGATCCAGGGGACAATGCTTAACCAGATGCGACTTGGACTGGCATCTGAAACATTCCCGAACACGATTCCAGCACTCGCCCACGTGATACCTTCCGCACTGAGCACACGGACGATCTGGGTTCCCAACAACTGGCTTAGAAAAACGAGCAGATGCCTCGACCCTCGGTCTTTTCTGAGACCTCTCAAGTGATTCCGACGATCCCGAGCTCCTTTCGTCCCGATTCCTTATTCTATCTCTATTCCGCCCCTCAGCTTTTTTGACCTCCTCAGCTATCGAGGCTTCTTCCACGAAAATAGCGATACCACTGACCACATTGGCTCCTGCTACTTGCTCAAGCACCCGCAGCATAGCTTGCGATACTGCGCTACCTCCTCCGGTCTGATTCGGCTGCTCAGCCCCAACAGCTGGTGACGGCGGCACATTGCTCTCCGACCCAATCGGTTCCGATGCTGCCATCCTGCCTCTACCGCGTCCACGAGAAATACGACCACGCCCCTTAGAACTCATATCTAGCGCCTCGATTTAATCTGATTAGAAATTTTATGCATTAGAAATTGGGTTCCACTGTTTAACCACGGCAAATTTTATGCAAAGAAGTTTCCGAGAGAAGTTCTTTCGAGCAATCAAGTTTCATACCCTACCCAGGGGTAATTTCGTCATTTTTCCTAAAGGCGTATTTTGGTAATATCTCAGAGTCAATTTTGAAAATAGTTTCCAACTTCAAGATATTTCAAAATTCACAAAATCTCAGGGTCATTTTGAAAATTTTGTTTTCCCAACAAAGTATGTTGCAAAAATTTCAGAAAGCAGGGCTGTTTTTTGTAATTTTGTAAATCAGGGGCATTTTCGTAAATTCTCCCAATCGAGATATCACAACCCTTCACAAAATATATATATATTTTTTAATATTTAGTAAAACAAGAATATTTAGTATAAGTCAAGTGGAATCTGAAAATTTAACGACCCAATGGCGTTTTGGTAATTTTATCAACCAGGGGTAATTTTGTAAATTTCCAAAGTCAGGGCATTATTTTGAAATACAAAAAAAAATTTGGATGCTTTTGCAAAGTGAGAGAATTTTATTAAAGTTGGGGTTATCTCAGAAATTTTGATAGTCAGGGGCGTTTTAGTAATTTTTAACACAGGGGTGTTTTCGTAAATTTTCCAAATCGGAGTATATTGATATTTTGAAAACTAGAGATTTTAATATTTTGCAAAGTGAAAATCATTTTAACAAAAGTTGAGGGTAGTGTGGTAATTTTATAATACAGGGGCATTTTTGTAATTTTTCCACTAGGGGCAATTTGGTAATTTTGGTAAATCGAGAAAAACGTTTTTTTTTTCAAAACCAAATGTAGGGTTTACAAACCAAAAAGGGTAAATTTGAAAATTTTAAAACCAAGAATTTTAGAACAGCAAGGCTAATCCCTTTCGGGTTTTAATAATTGGTTCAGCCTGTGAACAAGTCCTCTTGGTTAAGGTGAACCGTAGCTACGCACCAGGTAGGATTCAAGTGGAGAGGAGGTGAGTCACGCGGACTGCTTAAATACCAAGCTCCCACTGAATACCACTCCTAGACATGCGCACACAGGTTGCCACACCTTAACACGGCGACTTACTTCACAGGTTTGTTTAGTAACCTTAAGTCTTATGCACATGTTTGAGTAAACTAGCCTTAGGGTTCAACTGATCCTAATTCACTAATCTACGAGCCCAACAAAGCCCATAACAGTTCATATAACAAATTACTTCACAAGTCTGAAGTACTTACCTGGTGGACTCGGGCCGGAGGTACAGGTGCCATGCCAGCCTAACCTGGAAAGTTTCTTAAAAGCCCATATTTTTGAAAAGCCCATTTGGAAATGTTTTTGGGCCCAAAACCCTCAAAGCCGAGTTTTGAACCGGGCTCTGATACCAAACTGTAACATCCCCAAACCCGGCCCATTCATTAAGACCGAATCTGGTTATGTTAGGGAAAAATGTATTTGAAAAGTTTAGGTTTAGAGAAAAAGGTTAGGTGAAAACTTGTGGTTGCTTTCGTAATCTTGTAAAAATCTTGGGCATGATTGTTTCAAAACTCATGTTTTATTTTGAAAACTTAGAGGATTAAAAATTTAGTTGAATCAATGGATGAAACCATTTATCATTTCCACATAGCAATTTAAATTAAATTAAACCATAGTTAAAATAATACCAAAATAATAAAATGGCCTTTATTACAACCCAACAATTCAAATAAAGTACTTATATCAAAATCAAGCATGAAATAATTGAACATCATCTTCGGCATGGGCCACCTTGTCCTCTCTGATCCCGGTCCAGCTTTATGCACTACCTGAAATGGTTAAGGAAAAAGGTGAGTCACCAAGACTCAGTGTGCTACCCCTTTTTCCCGGATTAGCAAAATATCATACACAATCATATACATTATCAACATGTGTCCAAATAATATGCACCCAATCCTAACCATCCATACACCTTTTCTACCCTGTGTGGTACCAAACCACTGGTGGTGCCAAACCACTGGTGACGTATAGTCACAGATGTGATGCCAAATCACTGGAGGTGCCAAACCTCTGGTGTCCGAAGACACGAAGTGTGTTACCAAAACACTGGTGACCAAAGTCACAAATCAATTGATGGGGCCAACCCATCGTGTGATACCAAATCACTGGCAGACGATCCCGTGTCTCAAAAGTGGGGCCAACCCACGGTGGTGTTAACCACAGGGATAAGTCGCTATGAGGT
This sequence comes from Gossypium australe, assembly GCA_005393395.2. Classification (NCBI taxonomy): domain Eukaryota; kingdom Viridiplantae; phylum Streptophyta; class Magnoliopsida; order Malvales; family Malvaceae; genus Gossypium; species Gossypium australe. The sequence continues at coordinate 36,187,611 of CM016622.1, forward strand.
GCCAAACCTCTGGAGGTACCAAACCTCTGGTGACCGTAGTCACAGTGTGTTACCAAAACACTGGTGCTCGTCAGCACAAAATATCACTGCCCCCTCCACTCGTACAACCCACATAGATAATGATATGCATTTTAACGGACTTATACCCACATGCTTGATTAGTAACATACATATTATTTATCAGCCATCCAATATCATAGCACACGTAACAGATACATTATGCTTACCAAAAGCATCATAACAGGGACTTACCTGACCTCGTGCCCTATACCATAATGGTATTCAATCCACCTTTCCATGGAACCAACCACACACATCATATATATAAATACCATAACAGATAAGTGTGTACACACACACACTCTTCTAGTAATTTATGTGCTTATTAAATTGTGTGTATATTTACACACTTATCTGTTATGGTATTTATATATATGATGTGTGTGGTTGGTTCCATGGAAAGGTGGATTGAATACCATTATGGTATAGGGCACGAGGTCAGGTAAGTCCCTGTTATGATGCTTTTGGTAAGCATAATGTATCTGTTACGTGTGCTATGATATTGGATGGCTGATAAATAATATGTATGTTACTAATCAAGCATGTGGGTATAAGTCCGTTAAAATGCATATCATTATCTATGTGGGTTGTACGAGTGGAGGGGGCAGTGATATTTTGTGCTGACGAGCACCAGTGTTTTGGTAACACACTGTGACTACGGTCACCAGAGGTTTGGTACCTCCAGAGGTTTGGCACCTCATAGCGACTTATCCCTGTGGTTAACACCTCCGTGGGTTGGCCCTACTTTTGAGACATGGGATCGTCTGCCAGTGATTTGGTATCACACGATGGGTTGGCCCCATCAATTGATTTGTGACTTCGGTCACCAGTGTTTTGGTAACACACTTCGTGTCTTCGGACACCAGAGGTTTGGCACCTCCAGTGATTTGGCATCACATCTGTGACTATACGTCACCAGTGGTTTGGCACCACCAGTGGTTTGGTACCACACAGGGTAGAAAAGGTGTATGGATGGTTAGGATTGGGTGCATATTATTTGGACACATGTTGATAATGTATATGATTGTGTATGATATTTTGCTAATCCAGGAAAAAGGGGTAGCACACTGAGTCTTGGTGACTCACCTTTTTCCTTAACCATTTCAGGTAGTGCATAAAGCTGGACCGGGATCGGAGAGGACAAGGTGGCCCATGCCGAAGATGATGTTCAATTATTTCATGCTTGATTTTGATATAAGTACTTTATTTGAATTGTTGGGTTGTAATAAAGGCCATTTTATTATTTTGGTATTATTTTAACTATGGTTTAATTTAATTTAAATTGCTATGTGGAAATGATAAATGGTTTCATCCATTGATTCAACTAAATTTTTAATCCTCTAAGTTTTCAAAATAAAACATGAGTTTTGAAACAATCATGCCCAAGATTTTCACAAGATTACGAAAGCAACCACAAGTTTTCACCTAACCTTTTTCTCTAAACCTAAACTTTTCAAATACATTTTTCCCTAACATAACCAGATTCGGTCTTAATGAATGGGCCGGGTTTGGGGATGTTACAAATATAGATGTTTAACTTATAAATTTAACATATAAAAAACATATATATATTCACTTAATGTCGTCCACTACTTATAAAATGGGCTATTTGCAACACAAATCATCCATATTAAAAAGACATCAACAATTAGGCATTTTCACAACTAACCATCAAATTTTTATTTTATGCGATTAAGCCACTTTTATTAAATTAGACACTCAAATGAAAAAATTAAACCACGAAAATTTAACACAAGCACACATAATAAACACTAAAAATAATTTTTAAAATATTTTTCAGACTCGGATTTGTGGTCCCAAAACCACTATTCCGATTAGGATCAAAATCGGGCTGTTACACCGTAATCCTGTTCTGGCAACGGATACGGGTTAGAGGTATTACAGGCTAGATTGTTTACTTATATTAGAATAAATATTTTAAAGATATTTGAAAATGCTGCTCATAATTGGGCTAGACAAAATGATAAAATGAGGTACAAAAACATCCACTCGGAATACCCGAGTAAGTGTTTGTTCATTATGGATTCCGATGGCCACTTCCTTATTAATTTGGATTATCTCATAAAGAGAAATGTGCTTTATGTGAAAGCATATTATAAAATTCAGCATATATGCAAAACTTGTGCAGCATATATGCAATTATCAATTATCATATTTTAATTCATATTTTAAAAATATAATAATTGAAGTTCAAAACTTGTGCAGCATATGTGCAATTATATTAGTACATATATCTAGGAAAACCAATACGAATTCATAAACGGAAAACCAACACCATCTATTTGCACTTTTGAATGGTAAAAGTAGCAATTTATAAGCATATTGCACTACGTTTCCACTCCCTCTACTTTTTGTTACAATATGTTACTATGTTTTTAGAATGTTCTAACACGAGCAACCATTCGCTTTCATAGCATACAAGTCGATGACACCTTAGTATGTCATCGTCATTGTGATGCTTAGCCAAAAATTTGTACATTCAGAAAGCCGCCCTTTTGTCTGTATCAGGGGGTTTTAAAGTTTTCAAGCGAAGAAATTCGTTCAATTTTTCTTCCTTAAATTGAAAAAAAGGTAGCTTTGCGGATATACAAATTTATGGCTGAGCATCACAATGACGATGACATATTGTGGTGTCATAAACTTCCATACTATGAAAACAAATAGTTACTCATATTAGAAAATTCTAAAAATGTAGTAACGCATTTTAACAAAAAGGAAAGGGAGTGGAAACGTAGGTTTTCATAAATGAGTGAGGCTAGGTGGTTTAATTATATTAGATGAAAAATTTTAAAGATATTTCAAAATGTTACTCGTATTTGAACTAGAAAAAGTGATGAAAATGAGGTGCAAAAACATCTACATGGAATACTCAAGTAAGTGTTTTTTAATTATAGATTCCGATGGTCGAGAAAATTTTTTTACCCAATTTAGATACACCGAATAAGAAAATGAAAGATGATATTGAAGAGCTAAAAGTTTGGATGGACTTCATCATCAACTATCTGTTCGGACCTGCTATCTGAGATTATAATCATTTTAGATTGCCTGCTAAACTGATAGCTTTTCTTGGCTATATCGATTCTAAATTATTTAATTCGATTGCATCTTTCATATCTTTATTTTAATTTCAACATTGATAGGAATAACGTGAATCCCAAGTTTTTACTTAATGCTCCTTTTGTTTGGGGAGACATAGAAAAGTGCCGCTTCCTTATAAATTTAGATTATCTAATAAAGAGAAATGTGCTTGATATGAAAACATATTATAAAATTCAGCATATGTGCAAAACTTGTGCAACATATGTGCTATTATCAATTATCAATTCTCATATTTTAATTCATATTTTAAAAATACTATAATTGAAATTCAAAACTTGTGCAGCATATGTGCAATTATATATATATATATATATATATATAGGTAAACCAATATGAATTTATAAACAAAAAACTAACACCATCTATTTGTACTTTTGAACGGTAAAAGTAATAATTTATAAAAATATTGCATTTTGCTAGACCGTGTATCTAAATCGGGTAAAATATTTACCCGACTTATCGAAATCCCTAATGAAAAAAAACTTACTCGAGTATTCCGTGTGGATGCTTTTGCACCTTTTTTCCTAACTTTTTCTAGCCCAAATACGAGCAGTATTTTGAAATATCTTTTAAAAATTTATTCTAATATTAGCAAACCACTTAGCCTGACTCCTGTGTCAAGACTTACATTTCCACTCCCTCTTCTTTTTGTTAAAATACGTTACGACATTTTCAGAATGTTCTAACATGAGCAACCATTCATTTTCATAGTATACAAGTCAATGACACCTAAGTATGTCATCGTCATTGTGATACTCAGCTAGAAATTTGTACATCCGCAAAGTTTCCATTTTGTTGTATTAGGGGGTTTTAAAGTTTTTAGGCAAAGAAATTCGCTCGACTTGTAACATCCCTCACTCGTATTCACTGTCAGAATAGGGTTATGGAGCATTACCGAAACTACATCATTTTTAAACATACATTTCATATACAACTTCTCAATTCAAATACAAATCAATCACAATCAATATTAGTGTCTCTTAAACGAGCCTACCAGGCCTTAAACATGCATTGAGAGTGGTTCGGGACTAAACCGATAACTAGAGAAATTTTTCAACACTTATAAAATTTTTCTCAAAAAAAGGGACACACACCCATATGGTCAGGCTGTGTGTCTCACATGGCCACCAGACACGCTTGTGTCATAGGCCGTGTGGACATTCGAAATGGGAACACATGGCAGTGTCCCAGCCCGTGTCCTTTTGCGTGTCCAAACAAGTGAGGTTACTGACTTGGGTCACACGGCCAACCACACTCCCGTGTGCCCTTCGAAGTGGCCACACATACCCGTTTGCCAGGCCGTGTGCTAGGCCATGTCAAACCTGTAGGGTATACTGACTTATGTAACACGACCAAGTCACACGCCCATGTGCTCGGCCGTGTGCCAATTAGGGGGTATACTGACTTGTGCCACATGCCCGTGTGTGAGACTGTGTGGAGTATAATGGCTTCATTTCAATTTCAACACCATGGGACACACAGCCGTGTAATTTGATCGTGTGTCACATACGGCTGAGACACACGCCCGTGTGGACAAAAATAGGCTATTTGCAAAGCCATTTTGCCACCCTATTTTTACATACCTGCACAAGCATGATTTGCAACATTTTATAACTCAATAGGCAGCTAATTCATAACATTTCATACACATATTTGAATACTTATATGCAACCAAAGCATTATACCAAGTTAAGCCAAATAAAATGGCTTTATCTTATACCACAACATGTACCAAAATCACTAGCTCAAGTAACCATACCTATCATCTTTATAACTAGCCTATACATGCCATATTTACATATATCCATGAGTTCAAAGGTACCAATCGACAACTGGATAGTGTGATGTGTATCTCTGACTTTATCCGAATCGAGCGAGCTATCAAACCTCTATAAAACACGGAAAAGAAACAGAGTAACCTTTATAGCTTAGTAAGCCCGTATAATTCAGAATTAAACTTACCATTTATACATAATCAAGACAATAAATAAGGTATACTCAATTCAATTACCAAGTGCCTAACACAAGCATTCATCAACAAGTTAGTCACATAAGTGCATGTAATCATCCATTATCTCAATTTAATACTCAATACATTGTATCATATCAAATTCATCCATCACGCACATCATTTGTAACATTTCACTCTCAATCATATAAACAATAATTCATTTGATAACAGTAACTCATCCGTATAAACAGTACTTCATCCATATAAATAGTAATTCATCCGTATAAACACATAGATTTTTCACATAACCAATAAAATAATTTATGCTCGTTGAACCTATTAGAATATCGAGGGATACTTTCGAGCTATGATCAGTAAGCTCCTCTTGAGCTGATGGACAATAAGCACTATTGAGCTGAAACGGTAAGCTCTGATGAGCTAAAAACAGTAAGCTCTTACGAGATGATATATCAGTAAGCTCATACGAGCTGTGGTGAGTTTGCAACACATGCAGGATCTCGACCAAAATGGTAACCCTAGTGACATGTCACTCGTATCCTACGACTTTCTACGGTTCAAACGGGACTCGGTATTCAATAATTCTCATCAATTAGACATTAAAACTCAGTAATACCATTTAATCAACTATACTTTCATTTCAAATAATTTACAAGTATTTAAAAATTCAATTCTAATTATACGAACTTACCTCGAGTTGCTCGGATGGAAATTATCAACTATTCATCCACTTTTCCTTTTCCCCGATCTAATCCCAATCTTGGCTTATCTTGATCTAAATATTATTAAATCTAGCACACTCAGCATTTGGTCTATTCAATTTAGCCTATAATTTACAATTTGGAAAATTTACACATTTGCCCCTAATGTTTCACATTTTCACAATTTAGTCCTTATCACATAAAATTGCAAAATTATGTAATGTAGTACAAACCCATGCTTAGAAAAATTTAATACATGTTACTAGCAGCCCATATTTTCAATTTATTCACACTTTTAACCACCACATTTCACATTTTCTCAATTTAATCCCTTTTTGACATTTTTGTCAAAAATCACTTTATAAAAGCTATTAATCTAACATTAAACCTTCCAAATCTATCATAAATCACCAAATTACTCAAGCATTCAACAATGGCAACATGATAAATCTTTAACAGTTTCGAAATCTAGGGACGGACTAGCTAGAATACGAAGCAATGATCACAAAAACATAGAAATCATTAAAAACCGAGTCAAAAATGGACTTACATGCACTAGATTAAGTTGGCCGAATATTAAGCTCCTCCCATGGCTATTTCCTTACTTGATTTTCGGTAGAATATGAAAACAATAAGGATGATAGCTTTAGTTTTAGTTATTTTACTTAATTTATTTTACAATTACCTATTTACCCTTTATTAAAACATCAAAACATGCATAAATAATGCCCATAAATGTCCACTCACATTCCAAATATTTTAATTTCCATTTAAGGAACTCCACTTTAAAAACCATAGCTAATAAAAACCTTTAGCTATTAGAACATACATTTTACACTTTACGCAATTTAGTCTTTTTTATCAAATTGACTAATCAAACGATAAAATTTCTTAACGAAATTTTCACACAATCACTCAATTATGCTGTAAAAATTAAAATATTAATAAAATAAATATTTTGACTTTGGATTTGTGGTCCCGAAACCACTGTTTCGATTTGACTAAAAACGGGTTGTTACATGACTTTTCATCCTTATACAGACAAAAAGGTAGCTTTTCGAATATAAAACTTTCTGGCTGAGCATCATAATGACGATGACATATTGAGGTGTCATTAACTTGTATACTATGAAAACGAATGGTTACTCGTGTTAGAACATTTTGAAAATGTCGTAACATATTTTAATAGAAAGAAGGAGTGGAAATGTAAGTCTTGACATAGGAGTCAGGCTAGGTGGTTTACTTATATGAGAAGAAATTTTTAAAAGATATTTCAAAATATTGCTCATATTTGGGCTAGAAAAAGTTATAAAGGGAGTTGCAAAAACATCTACATTGAATACCCGAGTAAGTGTTTTTAATTACGGTTTTTGATAGTTAGATAAATTTTTTACCCAATTTAGATACACTGAATAGCAAAACGAAAGATGATATTGACAAGCTAAAAGTTTTGATTGACTTTATCATCAACTATCTATTCGAATATGCTATCCGAGATTATAATTATTTCAGATTGCCTGCTAAACTGGTAGCATCTTTCTTGGCTATCTCGATTCTAAAGTTTTATAAGTTGATTGCATCTTTCATATCTTTATTTTATGTCCATATTGATAGGAACAATGTGAATCCAAAATTTCTACTTGATTCTCCTTTTGTTTGGGAGACTCTGATAAATGTCGCTTCCTTATAAATTTACATTATCTCATAAAGAGAAATGTGCTTGATTTGAGTGCATATTATAAAATTCAACTTATTTGCAAAACTTGTGCAACATATGTGCAATTATCAATTCTCATATTTTCATTAATATTTTAAAAATATGATAATTGAAGTTCAAAACTTGTACAGAATATGTGCAATTATATTATATATATATATATATATATGTGTGTGGGAAAACCAATACGAATTTATAAATGGAAAACCAACACCATCTCTTTGCACTTTTGAATGGTAAAAGTAACAATTTCTAAGCATATTACATTTTCTATTCGATGTACCTAAATTGGGTAAAATTTTTACTTGACCATCGGAATTTGTAATGAACAAACACTTACTCGGGTATTTAGTGTAGATGCTTTTGCACCTCTTTTCATCACTTTTTCTAGCAAAAATATGAGAAGCATTTTGAAATAATTTTAAAAAATCTCTTCTAATATAAGTAAACCACCTAGCTTCACTCCTGTGTGAAGACCTACATTTCCACTCCCTCTCCTTTTTGTTAAAATACGTTACTACGTTTTCAGAATATTCCTAACACGAGCAACCATTCGTTTCATAACATACAAGTCGATGACACCTCAGCATGTCAGCATCATTGTAATGCTTAGCCAGAAATCTGTACATCCACAAAGCTGCTCTTTTGTTTGTATCAGGGGGTCTTAAAGTTTTCAAGCGAAGAAATTAGCTCAACTTTTCTTCCTTATACTGACAAAAGGTAGCTTTGCAGATATATACATTTTTGGCTGAGCATTACAATGAAAATGACATATTGAGCTGTCATCAACTTGTATACTATGAAAAACAAATGGTTACTCGTGTTGAAACATTCTGAAAACGTAGTAACGCATTTTAACAAAAAAGAGAGGGAGTTGAAACGTAGGTCTTCACAAAAGAGTGGGCTGGAAAAAGTAATGAAAGGAGGTGCAAATGTATCTAAACAGAATACTCGAGTACGTGTTTTTTCATTACAGGTAAAAATTTTACCTAATTTAGATACGACGAAAAATAAAATGAAAGATGATGTTGACGAGCTAAAAATTTTGATAGACTTCATCATCAACTACTCTTTTGGATCTGCTACCTGAGATTATAATTATTTCTGATAACCTGCTAAACTGATAACTTTTCTTGGCTATCTCGATTCTAAATTTTTGTAGATTGTATCTTTCATATGAATAGGAACAACGTGAATTACAAGTTTTTACTTGATGCCCATTTTGTTTGTGGAGATGCCAATAGGTGTCGCTTCCTTATAAATTTAGATTATCTCATAAAGAGAAATGTGTTTGATGTGAAAGCATATTATAAAATTCAGCATATGTGCAATTAGCAGTTATCAATTATCATATTTTAAAAATATAATAATCAAAGTTTAAAACTTATGAAGCATATGTGTAATTATATTAGTATATATACATATATATGGGAAAACTAATACTAATTTATAAATGAAAAACCAACACCATCTATTTGCACTTTTGAACGGTAAAAGTAACTATTTATAAGTGCTGGGGATTGACCCGATTAAACAATGAATATGTAAAAATAACGGAAGAAATTGAGAAATTGAAAACACAAATTTAACGGGGAAAAACCTCTCCAAAGAGGATAAAAAACCACGGCCAAAGATAATTTTACTATAATGGCAAAAGAATGAAGAGTACAAAAGATGGAGATAAAAAACTAAACCCCGAAAACTCAAAAACAAAGAACCCTCAAAACGTAAACACAAAATTCTCTAAAAGTGTTATGAGTTCTAATATCTAATGAGTGTATTTTTTAAGATTTCAAAACAACCTATTTATAGGCTAAATTCATAGGTTAAATAATAAAATAATCTAGACTAATCAAAATTTGATTGAAACACATAAATAATGTTTAACTGGAAGATTATTTCTCAAATTTGACTGAAATAGGAGTCATACTTAACAAATCTCCATCTTGACTCATATTTCCACAACACTATCTTTGCCAAATCTCGTCACGGGTCCTATCTTGAACTATACAAGGAATTAACCAAGTTGAATCTGTGCTTAGAAACTGGAAGACTTCTAGCCTTCGACTTGTACACTACCAAATCAAAACTAACCCGGTCTGATTTTCATGAACACAGTGCCCTAACTTTTCAAAACTTACATCCAAAATAGAACCTCTCTTCAACGAAATTGTCATGCCTTTTTCCCTCCTATGACCAAGTTGCCTCCGCTTCAAACGAGTTGACTTCGACTCCGTAACGGACGAGGGACGTTTGATTTCACTGGTCACTATAGAACCTTCCAGAATATAAAGACTATCGGTCCTTTTACCTTTTAACAAAACGAGAGCTCCACGAGATACCCTAATGCCGCTTGACTCGGTGTTGATTCTGTATCCTTTCGAGTCTAAAATACTCAAGGAGATGAGATTCTTTCGTTAATTAGGTACATACCTGACATATGATAGTGTGTTAAGTGTCCCATCGTGCATCCTAATTTTAATAGTACCAATAACAATTACCTTACTAGATGAATCGCTTCTCATGCGTACAACTCCACCTTCAACCGAACTGTATGTGGAGAACCATTCTCTATTGGGACACATGTGGAAAGAACATCCCAAATCTAGGATCCACACAAACGTAAGCTTGGAGTTATCGCTCGTTGACACTAACAAGAAATCGTCACAGATTTCATCGACCAAATTAGCACTGGCTACATCTTCCTCGTTACTCTCAACAGTTCTTTTATTTCGTAGTTTATAATAATCTACATTGACGTGACCTAACTTTTTACAGTAGCGACACCTTTTGTCTCTCTTATTGATGCTACCAAAATGGAAGCTTGCCTATCTTCCTTACTATCCGAACCAGACTTATGTTCGACTTTGTCTCTACTCAACAAATGACCCTTCAAATCTTCAAATGAGAGTTTATCTCTACCATAATTCAAGGTTTCCCTAAAAGACTTGTTTGAAGGGGGTAAAGATCACAATAATAGCATAGCCTGATCTTCATCGTCAATCTGAACCTCAACGTTCTTTAAATCATTTAAAAGAGTAATGAATTGACTGATGTGATCTCTAAGAAGCTCATCTTCGTTCATGCGAAACGTAAATAGACGTTTCAACTTTAAACGATTAGCCAGAGACTTAGTCGCATAAAGAGTTTCTAACATTTTCCACAAGGCGAATGAGGTCTTCTCCATTAATACCTCCTGGAATATCGTATTCAAGGCTTTTTTTCGGTAACAATCTTTTTCAGACTAGTTTGAACTAGAATTGCCATCATCCGAACTTGCCACAGATTGAAATTTGTAATACCATCGAACTTCTCAATTTCAAACCTTGTTGTTGCCATCTCTGAATGGGCTGATCTACAAAAATTGAACTAGCTTTGATATCACTTGTTGGGGATCAACCTAATTAAGCAACAAACAAATAAAAATAATGGAAGAAAATGAGAAATTGAACACACAAATTTAAAGTGGAAAACCCCCTCCAAAGAGGATAAAAACCACGGGTAAAGAAAATTTAATTATAATAGAAAAAGAATGAAGAGTACAAAAAATGGAGATAAAAAACTAAACCCCAAAAACTCGAAAACAAAGAACCCTCAAAACGTAAACACAAAATTCTCTAAAAGTGTTATGAGTTATAATATCTAATGGGTATATTTTCTAAGGTTGTAAATGAGCCTCTTTATAGGCTAAATTCATAGGTCAAATAATAATAAAATAATCTAGAATAATCAAAGTTTGATTGAAACAAATAAACAGAGTTTAACTGGAAGATTATTTCTCAAATTTGACTGAAATAGGAGTCATACTTAACAATAAGTATATTGCTTTTTTCTATTTGGTGAATCTAAATTGGGTAAATTTCTACCCGACAATCGGAATCCGTAATTAAAAAAAATTACTCGGGTATTCCATGTAGATGCTTTTGCATATCTTTTCATAATTTTTTCTAGCCCAATGAAAGATGATAGCGACGAGCTAAAAGTTTAGATGTACTTCATCATCAATTATCCATTCAGATCTACTATCCAAGATTATAATCATTCCATATTGCCTTCTAAGCTGATAACATCTTTCATGCCTATCTCGATTCTAAATTTTGTAAGTTGATTGCATCTTTCATATCTTTCTTTTAATTTCCACAATGATATGAACAACGTGAATCCCAAGTTTTTACTTGATGCTCATTTCGTTTGGGAGACGCCGGATAAGTGCCGCTTCCTTATTAATTTGGATTGTCTAATAAAGAGAAATGTGCTTGGTGAGAAAGCGTATTATAAAATTCAGCATATATGCAAAACTTGTACATCATATGTGCAATTATCAATTATCATATTTTAAAAGCATAATATTTAAAGTTCAAAACTTGTGCAGCATATGTGGAATTATATTAGTATATATATATGGGAAACCAATACAAATTTATAAACGGAAAACCAACACCATCTATTTGCACTTTTGAACTATAGAAGTAACAATTTATAAGCATATTGCATTTTGGAATTCGATGTATCATAATTGGGTAAAAATTTTACCCAACCATCGAAATTTGAAATGAACAAACAATTACTCGGGTATTCAATGTAGATGCTTTTACACCTCTTGTCATCACTTTTTCTAGCCCAAATACGAGCAACATTTTGAAATATCTTTAAAAAATCTCTTCTAATATAAGTAAACCACCTAGCTTCACTCCTGTGTGAAGACCTATGTTTCCACTCTCTCTCATTTTTGTTAAAATACGTTACTACATTTTTAGAATGTTCCTAACACGAAAAACCATTCGTTTTCATAGCATACAAGTCGATGACACCTCAGTAGGTCATTATCATGGTGATGCTTAGCCAAAAATTTGTATATCCAAATAGCAGCTTTTTTATCTATATCAAGGGATTTTAAAGTTTTCTAGTGAAGAAAATTCACTCAACTTTTCTTCCTTATACCGAAAAAAGGGTAGCTTTGCGGATATACAAATTTTTGGCTAAGCATTACAATAACAATGACATATTGAGCTGTCATCAACTTGTATACTATGAAAAACAAATGGTTACTCATGTTAGAACATTCTGAAAATGTAGTAACGCATTTTAACAAAAAGGAGAGGGAGTGGAAGCATAGGTCTTCACAAATGAGTGAGGCTAGGTGGTATAATTATATTAAAAGAAAGTTTGTAAAGATATTTCAAAATGCTGCTCATATTTGGGCTAGAAAAAATGATGAAGTAGGTGCAAAAGCATCTACAGAATACCCGAGTATGTGTTTTTCATTATAGATTCCGATGGTTGGGTAAAATTTTTACCCAATTTAGATACGGTGAATAACAAATTGAAAGATGATATTGACGGCTAAAAATTTTGATGGACTTTATCATTAACTATCTGAGATAATAATCATTTTAGCTAACCTGCTAAATTGATAGCTTTTCTTAGCTATCTCGATTCTAAATTTTTTTTAGTTGATTGCATCTTTCATATCTTTATTTTAATTTCCACATTAATAGGAACAACATGAATCACAAGTTTTTACTTGATACTTATTTTTGTTTGGGGAGATGTTGATAAGTGCGGTTTCCTTATAAATTTGGATTATCTAATAAAGAGAAATGTGCTTGATGTGAAAGTATATTGTAAAATTCAACATATATGCAAAACTTGTGCAACATATATTTAGTTATCAATTATTACATTTTAATTCATATTTTAAAAATATAATAATTGAAGTTCGAAACTTGTGCGACATATGTGCAATTATATTAGTATATATATGGGTAAAACCAATACGAATTTATAGACAAAAAATCAACACCATCTATTTGCATTTTTGAACGGTAAAAGTAACAATTTATAAGCAAATTGCATTTTGCGATTCAGTGTATCTAAATTGTGTAAAATTTTTACTCGACCATCAAAATCCGTAATGAACAAACCCTTACTCGAGTATTATGCGTAGTTGCTGTTGCACCTCCTTTCATCACATTTTGTAGCCCAAATACGAGCAGCATTTTGAAATATATTTAAAAAATCTCTTCTAATATACATAAACCACCTGGCCTCACTCCTGTGTGAAGACCTATGTTTCCACTTCCTCTTCATTTTGTTAAAATACGTTACTACGCTTTCAGAATGTTCTAACGCTATCAATCATTCGTTTTTATAGTATACCAGTCAATAACACCTCTATACGGCATCATCATTGTAATGCTTAACCAAAAATTTGTATATCCGCAAAGTTACCTTTTTGTCTGTATAAGGTAGAAAACTCGAGCGAATTTCTTTGCTTGAAAACTTTAAAGCCCACTGATACAAACAAAAGGGCAGCTTTGCGGATGTACAAATTTCTAGCTGATCATCATAATGACGATGACCTATTGAGGTGTCATTAACTTGTATACTATGAAAATGAATGGTTGCTCACGTTAGAACATTCTAAAAATGTGGTTATATATTTTAACAAAAAGGAAGAGTAGAAATGTAGGTTTCACACATTAGTGAGGCAATGTGGTTTACTTATATTAGATGAAATTTTTTAAAGATGTTTCAAAATGTTGCCTGTATTTTTTTTATAGAAAAAGTGATGAAATGAGGTGTAAAAACATCTAAGTAGAAAACACGAGTAAGTGTATGTTCAATAAGGATTTCGATGGTCGAGTAAAAATTTTACCCAATTCAAATACACCGACTAGCAAAATGAAAGATGATATTGACGAGCTAAAAGTTTTGATGGACTTCGTAATCAATTATCCGTTCGAATCTGTTATCCGAGATAATAATCATTTCAGATTTCCTACTAAACTAATAACATCTTTCTTGGCTATCTCGATTCTAAATTTTTTTAAGTTGATTGCATCTTTGTATCTTTACTTTAATTTCCACAATGTTATGAACAACGTGAATCCCAAGTTTTTACTTGATGCTCATTTCATTTGAGAGACGCCGATAAGTGCCGCTTCCTTATTAATTTGGATTATCTAATAAAGATAAATGTACTTGACGTGAAAGCATATTATAAAATTCAGCATATATGCAAAACTTGTACAACATATGTGCAAATATCAATTATAATATTTTAAAAATATAATAATTAAAGGTCATAACTTGTGCAGCATATGTACAATTATATTAGTATATATATGGGAAAACCAATACGAATTTATAAATGGAAAACCAACACCACCTATTTGCATTTTTGAACGTTAGAAGTAACAATCTAAAAGCATATTGCATTTTGGAAATTGGTGTATCTAAATTGGGTAAAATTTTTACCTAACCATCAAAATTTGAAATGAACAAACAATTACTCGGGTATTTAGTGTAGATGCTTTTACACCTCCTTTCATCACTTTTTTCTAGCCCAAATACAAGCAACATTTTGAAATATCTAGAAAAAAATCTCTTCTAATATAAGTAACCCACCTAGCTTCACTCTTGTGTGAAGACTTACATTTCCACTCCCTCTCATTTTCGTTAAAATACGTTACTACTTTTTCAGAATGTTCCTAACACTAACAACCATTCGTTTTCATAGCATACAATTCGATGAAACCTCAGTATGTCATCATCATTGTGATGCCTAGCCAGAAATTTGGACATCTGCAAAGCTACTTTTTTGTTTGTATTATGAGGTTTTAAAGTTTTCAAGCAACGAAAATTCGCTCAACTTTTCTTCCTTATACTAACAAAAAGGTAGCTTTGCAGATATACAAATTTCTGGCTGAGCATTACAATGGCAATGACATATTCATTTGTCATCAACTTGTATACTATGAAAAACAAATGGATACTCGTGTTAGAACATTCTGAACACGTAGTAACGCATTATAAGAAAAAGGAGAGGGAGTGGAAGTGTAGGTCTTCACAAAGGAGTGAGGCTAGGTGGTATAATTATATTAGAAGAAATTTTGTAAAGATATTTCAAAATGCTGCTCATATTTGGGCTAAAAAAAGTGATGAAAGGATGTGCAAAAGCATCTACACAGAATACTTGAGTATGTGTTTTTCATTATAGATTTCGATGGTCGGGGAAAATTTTTACCCAATTTAGATATGGTGGATAACAAATTGAAAGATGATATTGACGGGATAAAAGTTTTGATGGACTTTGTCGAAACCATTTTAAATTTTTGATTTAAAAACGGGGATCGAATTTTAAAAACGAAAGTAGAAGTCGCCACCAATCCTTTTTACTTAGGTGTGATTGGATCACCTTAAAAACGTTTTATTTCAAAATATTGATTTTGGTCTATGAAAAAAAAAAAGTAAAATGGGTTCGGGAGTCGGTTACGTATGAGGAAGGGTTAGCACCCTCATAACGCCCAAAAATTGGTACCTAATCGATAAAATCATGTCCTAATGTTGAAACTTTGAACAATTTTAGAAAACGGTCCTTTTTATTTAAATAAAAGAAAATTAGACTTACCAATCCCAAAGAAATAAAACACCATACCCAGTAAGTTAGGATATAGCATCTCATGACTTCGAAACTAGGCACGTCTTTAGTTTAGAAAATTCCTACCTCAAGACACAAAACATCATATCTAGTAAGTTAGGACACAACGTTTTGAATTCCTAATAATAGGTTTTTTATACTTAAATTTGTAAATCTCGATTTTGAAAGTAAAGAGATATTTAATATCTTAAGTTCTACGAGAAAAATCGAAACCCAGTAAGTTAGGGCACAATTCTTCTCGAAGTCCCTAAACATTAGATATCACTATATACTTTAAAACTATTTGAAATAAATGCTTTAATTCAAAAAGGGTATTTTCATAAAAAATGGTTTGGGTACGATGAATACATTACAACATATATATATATATATATATATATATAAAATAGCAATTCTACATAATTACAAATTATCTAACAATAAATAATAAAAGAATAATACAACATAAATATATGATGAACTATGCTAAACAATAATAAACGATCTAAAGAATATAAATAAATAAACATGTAATTTAAAATTAATAGCAATAACGAAATAACCAAAATCAAATAAAAAGGGGAACATTATGTTTAAAAAAAAAAAATGTAATAATTTTTAAAATAATATACATATATGTATAAAGTAACAAAAAGTTAAACATATATAAAAAACATATAATAAATATAAAATTCAACAATTTAATGCATGCATATATAATTACATATAATAAAATAATTAGTAAATAGTATAAAGTATTTCTATATAAAAACATTTATATATATACTAAAAATAAAATTACATATATATATAAGAAAAATAACTTTATTATTTTGTTGTCTGCCGTGTTTGGCACGTTTTCTCTCTGCCGTTTGGCACGATTTAGGGTTTTTTTGCTAAAATTTTTTTTCTTCAATCTACGTATTCCTGCGCCCTCAATTGGGATCCTTTATCCCTGGTTTTGTGTTGTGGAAGGAAAAATTCTAAGGGGAGTGATGGAAAGTGGCTTAGCGGATCTGACTTTGGAAGATGGGGAGGAGGAGGCCTTTTCTTTACCGGAAGATGTTGAAGAATTAAAGTCTGCATATAATTTCTGTTTAGTGGGTTGCTTTCTTACAGCAAGTGTGGTACATTTTCCAGCCATGAGGAATACTTTGGCAAACATTTGGCATCCATTGGAAGGGGTACAAATAACAGATCTGGGTGAAAAACATTTTCTTTTCAAATTTTTCAACGAGATTGATATTTCTAGGGTTATTACAGGTGTTCCTTGGACTTTTAATAACCACCTACTAATTTTTCATTGAATCTATGAGAATGAAGACCCAATGGCTATCCCAATGGTTTATGCAGATTGGTGGGTTCAAATTCATAACCTGCCTCCAGGTTTCTTTAGAGATTCAATGGTAATACAATTTGGAAATTTTATAGGCAAGTTTTTAGAATATGATACAAAGCAGATTCTTAATGGTTATAAGAATTTCATGCGTATTCGGGTGCAGTTGGATGTGCGAAAGCCTTTGAAACGAAGGAAAAAAGTCATGATTTCTGAGGCGAGGTTCTCGTATGCGAATTTTAAGTACGAAAAAATAACATTGTTTTGTTTTTTATGCGGCTATTTGGGTCATGGTGAAAACTTCTGTCCACTGAGATTAAGTATAGGTGTACATGAAATAGAGTTTGGATGGGACTTATCACTAAGGGCTCAAGTGAGGAAAGCATCAACTGTTAATAGTATCTGGCTGAGGGATGAGGGAGATAGTAGTCGCTTTAAAAAGGATAGGACTGGGCAGCAATGTAAACACGCTTCAAGCCAAACTCATGATAGTGAATTGTGGATGAATTTTAATAACAACCTGGGAATAAACTTGGAGGGATCTAAACATGTAGACGAGATGAATGTTGAGCTGGAAGGAACAGGATGCCGTCTTAATGTAGGGGAGAAGGTGGGATATGGAATGAAGGGGTCTAATATAAACGTAAAGGGGTCAAGACAGATCATGGGGAGAAAGGAGGTGTTGACTGGAGAGGAGTTGTCAAATATGGAATGTGACAAAGAAGATGATCCATTAAGTAATGAGGAAGGAAAAAAAAAAGACAACGATATGACTCTTCAAAACAAAGGTCTGATTCTTTTACCTCTAAGGTTTCTAATGCTCAGGATTCATTGGAGGTATATGGTGGGTTGAGAGCTCATAACCAAAAAATATCGGCGGCTGCCAGAGGGCAAGCCGACCGGAAGCAATGAAAATTTTTTGTTGGAATGTTTGCGGATTGGGGAGTCTACGAGCAGTTAGACGACTTCAGCACATGCTGAAAATTTATCATCCCCAAATTGTCTTCTTCATAGAGACTAAATTGAATGCTAATAGGATGGAACGAGTCTGAAGACGGTGTGGTTTTTTTTAATGCTATTGATGTTTCAACTGAAGGTTCTCGAGGAGGATTGAGTCTAGGATGGAACGGGGGACATTTAGTTCGGTTAAAAAGTTTTTCAAAAAATTACATTGATGTGGAAATTCAAGAAGATGAAGGAAAACCTCAATGGAGATTTACGGGATTCTATGGGGAACCGGAAGTTAGAAATAAAGTGGAAACATGGGCATTACTTCGACGGCTGGGTGAGAACAATTCGTTACCTTGGTTGGTTGGTGGCGATTTTAATGACATTTTATATGCACATGAGAAAAAAGGAGGTCTTCCAAGGGAAGAGGCTAGAATGGAGGCTTTTCGAAGAACGTTGGAGGATTGTCTTTTGGAAGATATTGGCTTTTCAGGTCCATGGTTTACTTCGGAAAGAGGTCGAATTCTCAAGCGAAACATAAGGGAAAAAATTGAAAGATGTGTTGCTACAGGCTCTTAGTCTCAAACCTTCCCTAATTATTCTCTAAGGCATCTTCCGCATTCTTTCTTTGACCATTGCCCTTTGCTCGCTGAAACGGAGGATGGAAGAAAGATGAGTAATACGTCTTGTTTTCTATTCGAATCTTGGTGGGTTCTTGAGGAATCGTGTGAGAAAGAAGTTAAGAAGCTTTGGGAGAAAAGTTCTGGCCCGTATCTTAATTGTATGACAACTCTTACAAAAGGGCTGAACGCATGGGCTGATAGAATGCAGTTCAATCATAAAGGCAAGATACAACAATTGAATAGAAGAATTGAAGAACTGAATGATGAAGAGAGATCAGAGGAGAATTTGGTGGAGCTTACGAAGGTAAAACTTCACTTGAATATGGAAATGGATAAAGAGGAGAGATATTGGGAACAACGAGCAAGAGTTAACTGGTTACAAATGGGTGATAAGAACACTTCGTTTTTCCATAAGTATGCCTCACAAAGAAGACGTATTAATCGTATCCGAGGGCTACAGAGGTCTGATGGGTCGATCGCAACAGATGAGAGTGAGATCGAAGAGATTGCGAGGATATATTTCTCTACTTTATTTGAGTCAAAAGGGGTAGGTGATATGGAGCACATACTGTCAGGAATCAAAGCATGTATATCAGACAGTATGAATCAAACTATGCTAAATCCTTACACAGGCGGAAATTCTTGAGGCGTTGAATGGAATGGGTCCTACAAAAGCCTCGGGTTCTGATGGTTTTCTGGCAATTTGTTATCAAAAGTTTTGGCATATAGTTGGAAAGGATACTAGGGATTTTTGTTTGAATGTGCTGAATCATGGACATTCGATGGAAGATATTAATAGAACCTTACTGGTATTGATTCCAAAAACTGTGGCTCCTACTAATTTGAAGAATTTTCGTCCTATCAGCCTATGTACAATGATCTACAAGATTATTGCAAAGGTCGTTGCTAACCGACTCCAAAAGGTACTTGATGTTTGTATTGACGACTCTCAAAGTGCTTTTGTTCCTGGTAGGCTCATTACAGACAATGTGTTGTTGGCTTATGAGGTACTTCATACTCTAAAGAATAAAAGAACAGGGCGAAAAGGATATATGGCCTTAAATAGGGGTGAGCAAAACTCGATTCGATTCAAAAAATTTGAAAAAAAATTCGAATTTCGAATTATTCGAATCGAGTTAATCGAATCAACTCGAATTTTGATTTTCGAATTTCGAGTTCGAATCGAGTTGAATTTTTGAATTCGAATAATTCGAATAATTCGAATAAACTATATATTTTTTTATTTTTTTAAAAACTTTAGGCTTTTAGCCTTTTACCCATTTCCCCCCAAGCCCGTCAGCACTCAGCCCAATTTTTTATCTCAACTCCCAAGTTCCCAACCCAATTCTTCTTCCTTCCCCAATCAAGAGTCAAGAATCCACCCCCTATTCTTATTTTCTGGGTTAGTAGCAGCAGTAGGTAAAAAATCATTATTTTTCTCTAGATATATTTATTTTCTACCATTGTTTTATGTTTCTATTTGTTCGCTAAGAAAAAAATCAGAGGAAAATAATTTTTTCTTAGGGATTTAATTTCTCATGTTTTCTTCTTCTTCTCTGTTCCTCCATATTTTTTACATTGTTAGAACTAGATTCTTTGTTTATTTTTTTAGTTTCTTGATTTGATGCAAAATGCATGTGTTATTAATTTCAATGAACCTAAACAGTGAATATTGGGCTACTACTCTACTTATATAATATTTCTACTTCTAGTATTCCACAATCTAACCTTATTGCTTATATTTGGTTGAAGAAATTTGGGTGTAAAGATAAGATTTAGAAGAATAAGTCTCAAAGGTTTGATAAAAGACAGCAGCCTAGGGCAACTACCAACTACATTAATTCTTGATGGAGTGTGTGTGTCATTGTTATATTTTCCTCATTTTATTGATACAAATTTAAAACAAGACAGAAATAAAAATAAGGTATTAGTGAAATTTTTAGAAATAAACAACACTAAAGTTATTTTTTTAATATTTAATTCGAACAAATATATTCGATTCGATTCGATTCGAATTTCGTCTCACTCGATTCGATTCGAAAAAATTTCAAATTAAGTTAGGATGATAAAATACGATTCGAAAATTCGATTAACTCGAAATTTTTTGATTCGATTTGATTCGATTCGATCGAATGCTCACCCCTAGCCTTAAAACTTGATATGAGCAAGGCTTATGATAAAGTGGAATGGCCTTTTATCAAAGGTGTAATGTCTAGGTTGGGTTTTGCAGATGACTTCATTGATATCATTTTTCGATGTATTAGTTATGTTCAATACTCCATTCTGAGTAATGGTGAAGAAGGGTCGAGTTTCAGATCTACAAGGGGTCTACGTCAAGGTGATCCATTAAGCCCCTATTTATTCCTATTTTGTGGAGAAGGATTGTCCGCATTAATGAGATTGGCTAGCCAAGAGAGCAGGATTATGGGCGCTAAGGTGAGTCGAGATGCTCCGTCAATCACCCACCTTATGTTTTCAGACGATTGTATTCTTTTCGGGGATGTTTCGAATAGAGGAATAAATGTGCTCAAGGAGATTCTTAAGAAATATGAAGTTTGTTCTAGACAGTGTGTTAATTTTGAAAATTCAACGGTGTTTTTTAGCTTGAATATTACTGATCAAAAGAGGAATTTGGTGTGTCAAGCTCTTAACGTTCAGTGTTCGAGTGATCCAAACAAATATCTGGGGCTGCCAAGCATGGTGGGACGGAAAAGAAAGTTAGCTTTTCAAGCTTTAAAAGATCGATTGAAGCAGAGAATTAATAGTTGGAGTATTCGACATATTTCACAAGGAGGCAGAGAAGTTTTTATAAAAGCTGTTTTGCAAGCAATCCCTACGTCTTCGATGACGTGTTTTCTTTTGCCAAAATCACTGTGCTTGGAAATGGAAAATATAATGAATTCATTTTGGTGGAATAAAACCAACGGGAAGAGAGGCATGCATTGGTGCGATTGGAAGTCTTTAAGCGCAAGTGAGGAAGAAGGGGGATTGGGGTTTCGCGATTTGAATTTTTTTAATACTACATTATTGGCCAAATAGATTTGGCGTTTATTACGTTATCCTAATTCGTTACTAGCGCGTACGTTGAAGGCGAAATATTATAAGGGGTCCGATTTCTTAAAATCCAAGCTAGGTAATTTACCTTCATTTACCTGGAAAAGCTTGTGGATGGCAAAAGGCCTCCTTCTGAAAGGCCTAGGGTGAAGAGTTGGAGATGGTCAGAAAGTTTCTATATGGAAAGACAGACGGGTTCCTGGCGACGAAATGCTTAATTGTCAAAATTCAAGTCAAAATTCAAGCCTAGTCAAAGTTACAGATCTGATTGATAATAACATAAGGAGATGGAATGAGGAGTTGATCCGACGTACCTTTGCTGAGAGAGATGCTGAAAGAATTTTATGTATTCCCTTGTTGATGAGATCACATAAGGAATTTGTCATCTGCCGTGAAGAGGCCACTGGAGAGTATTCGGTGCGTAGTGGACACAGAGTTCTTGCACAAGGGGATATACACAAATACAGGACAGTCTAAAGAAATTTTACAAAAAACTATGGAGCCTAGAACTACCCTCAAAAATAAAGATTACAACCTGGCGTAGCATGCGTAACTATCTGTCTAATTTTAGCAATTTACATTATAGGATGATTATGGGGCCTGTTAATTGCAGAAGATGTCAAGACGAAACAGAGACGAGGGAGCACTTGTTTAGAAACTGCCCTGTTGCAAAGGAAACATGGGAGAGATTAGAAATGATGTGGCCTGTCTCAGAAGAAACCACGGAGTTCACTGAATGGGTTAAAGGTGTTTTTGAAAATAACTCTCTGCTGGTGTGTAGAAGATTTGTATGCGCATTATGGGGAATTTGGACATCAAGAAACAAATTTATACATGAGGGAGAAATCCAATCAGGAGCCCAAATCACAGATTTTACTACAAATTATTTGAAAGAAATAGATGGAGCGAAACCGATCTTACCAGTTAGAGGTACTCACGCGACTAGATGGAAGGCACCAGGAGAGATACGTATGAGGATAAACTTTGATGCGGCTTTCAACAAACAAAAAAGAGAATCATGCTCTGGGTTAGTGGTCAGAAATGGGAGAGCAAAAGTCATTTCTTCAAAAGCTATAGTGAATAAGAACATACCATCCGTATTTGCAGCCGAGGCGTTGGCCTGTTACCAAGCAATTGATCTGGGGGTCCAGCTTGGCCTGAGGGAAGTAGAAATTGAAGGTGACTCAAGAACGGTGATACGAAAACTACAGGAGAAGAAAGAAGATAGATATGAAATTTCTGCGTATATAGAAGATGCAAAGCGAATGGGTCTCCTTTTCAGATACTGTAATTTTCTCTTTATCAAAAGGGAAGCTAATAAGGTCGCACACTTAATTGCTACTGAGGGCATTAAGAAAGGAGAGAATACTTATCTGATCCAGAGAGTTCCTCCTAGTGCTGTGGAGGCGGTGACGGACGATCGTGCTTGGACGGAATATGCGTAGGAGGAGAGACGGCGACGTTACTAGCAAGGGGGAAGAAAGGGAGAGAGGAATACTGATCTGCAAGTTCGTATGCTTTCCATGGGAAAATGGAAGTGAGAAAGCTGGCATGGCTTATCTGAAACGGTATTGAAAATGATGGAAATCATAAATGTTATCTGATAAATCCCCATCAATGGAGCGGTTTTCAAGACGGGGTATAGCATGGACAACAGCTGGGAAGCATTTCCCAATAGCACCCTGTCGTTTCTGCTACTGGGTTAGCTGCTTGGGCAGATTCTTTTTGTTGCTGATTTATTTTTGCTCGTTCTTTATTTCTTTATTTGTTGAACTTTTGTTGGGTTTTCTTTTGTTCTTTGTTTTGGACATTGTTTGGGCCTAAGTTCAATAATAATCCAGTATTTATTTCAAAAAAAATTTCATACATATATAAATAATATAATAAAATATGTTTAGATAATATAGATAAAAATTAAAAAAAGGATTTTAGAAATAATATATGATATAATACTATAATATAAAAAAATTTAAAAGAGTAATGTAATAAATAATATATAATAAAATAATATTAAACCATATAAAATAAATAATAATAATTAAATATATAAGGTTAGTACATATATATATATATATATATATAAATCTTATACTATTAATAAATTAATATACAAGTAAAAAAATATTATTTATGACAAATAATTTTAATACAATATTAAAATGATTCGAAATGGACTAAAATAAAAGATTTTAATAAGATAGGGAATAAATAGCAATAGCTATAAAAAGACTAATCTAAAACGCGCGTTGTACTGTAGGGACTCATTAGGCAATTATGCCTTCTTCCCAAAACGACTTCGTTCTGATTATTAGCCTTTAAGGAGCCGAGGGATTAAATTGGAACAAAAGCAGATTTCTAGAAATAATTTTAAAAAATAAAAATGTTGAATTGGACGAAATTAAAATCAATAAAACTGTAAAAGGGACTAAAATGGTAAATATCCCATTTTACAAAAACATGCCTATCCTCCCCAGGTTTTCGGGTCAACACGCGGATCCTTCTTTGAAATGACGTCGTTTTACGCTTATTGAATTAAGCGAAAATGACGCCGTTTCCACATTACTATATATGTGAAAAACGTGGCAAAAAAATCATTTTAGAAACCAGTTTAAAAAAAAAACAGAAGCTTTGAAAAATCCTCTGCCCTCATCAGTCCTCCGACCTTGGGCCATCACCTCGCCTACGCCTCACGCGCCATCGCCTTTGGCGGCGCATAGGTAAAATCTTCCCTTTTCTTTACTTTTTTTTAAGTATTTACATGTAAAAAAACATAGATTAGAAGTAATCAAAATAAAATAACACGAGAATCACCTTTTGCTAATATTTTTGTATTCTGTTTCGATTTTTTTTTTGTGTATTTCTCTGTGTGTATCCTCTGATTTACAGGTAGGATAGGCTTATATAGCCTTCGAGATGAAAAATAAAAAAGGAAATAAAATGTTACCATATTGTTGTGTTCTGCTGCTGTTATTTCTTTTCTTTTTGTAGGTAAAGCGGAGATCTCGGCGGTGGGGGTAATTTGCGCGTTGATTGTGGCGCGACTGGAGGCTTGGCGCAGGTGCGAGGAGTGCGGCGCTACTGTTTGGTTCCTGTCATTGCGGCGCCTAGGG
The DNA here is from genome assembly GCA_005393395.2 of Gossypium australe. NCBI lineage: Eukaryota > Viridiplantae > Streptophyta > Magnoliopsida > Malvales > Malvaceae > Gossypium > Gossypium australe. The sequence continues at coordinate 36,212,671 of CM016622.1, forward strand.
TTTCAGAAACCCTAGGCCACTGCTGATTCTGTTTAAACATTGGGCCCTTTTAGGCCATGATTATTTTGGGTCTAGGTAATTAGGTTATTGGGTCTGGGTGTATTCGGGTAGGCTGTTGAGTTCTGGTATTGGGCCACGGGTATTGGGCTCATTTTGGGGTCCGTTTTGATTTTGTAAATGGACTAAAAAAATCTGGACTTTGATTTCATTTTTTATTTTATTTCTGTTTCGGTTTGTTTGATGGGCCCGGGCAAAAATGGGCCATTACAGACTTCATCATTAACTATCCAAGATTATAATGATTTCAACTAACCTGCTAAACTGATAGCTTTTCTTGGCTATCTCGATTCTAAATTTTTCTTAGTTGATTGCATCTTTCATATCTTTGTTTTAATTTCCACATTAATAGGGCAACGCGAATCACAAGTTTTTACTTGATACTTCTTTTTGTTTGGGGAGACGTCAATAAGTGCAGTTTCCTTATAAATTTTGATTATCTAATAAATAGAAATGTGCTTGATGTGAAAGTATATTATAAAATTCAGCATATATGCAAAACTTGTGCAACATATGTGTAACAGCCTGTTTTTGGTCATATCGGAATAGTGGCTTCGGGACCAAAAATCAAGGTCAAAATATTTATTTTATTATTATTTTAATGTCTACAGTATGAATATATGATTGTGTGAAAGTTTCGTTTAGAAATTTTATCGTTTGGTTGGTTCATTCGGTAAAAAGAACTAAATCGCGTAAAGTGTAAAACTTGAGTTCTAATAGCTAAAGGTGTCTAATAGCTATAGAACCTTAAAGTTAAGGTCTTTATATTGTAATTAGAAAATTTTAATTGTGAGTGGACAAAGATGGACAAGCATTAAGTGATTCATATGTATATTAATTAAGGTTAAAAATGTAATTTTAAATTAAGTTAAAATAAATAAAACAAAATGAAACCATCACCTAGTATAATCATATTCAACCGGTTCTAAAGAGAAGGAAACCATTTTTTAGGTTTTACATTCGGCCTTGGTTAATCATTAAGGTACGATTTTGTCCCGTTTTTAATGATTTCTACGTTTTTGATACCGTTGCAGCTAGGTCTAGCTAGCCCAAGGACTAATTTGTAAAACTGTTAAAGATTTTTGATGTTTCCGTTGATGAATAAGCATGTGTTTTGAAGTTTCTTAATAGATTATGAATGCTTGTTGATAGATATACAAGTTTTGTTAAGTGATTTTTAGTAAAAATGCAAAATAGGGATTAAATTGAGAAATGTGTAAAGTTAGTGGTTAAATGTGTGAAAAAGTGATAAATATGGGCTGCTAGGGGTCTTATAGGAATTCGGCTATAATGGGTATTAAATAAATTTCATGAATTTGTGATTTTGTGTAATATTGACTAAATTGTGAAAAATGTGAAATATGTGGGGCAAAAGTGTGACTGTTTTTTAAAGTATGTTTTGGATTAAATTGAATGAATAGATGGTTGAATAAGTCAATTTTGAATATATTTAGATCAAGAAAAGCGAAATACATACTTGGATCGGGGAAAAGATAAAGTGGTTGACTAATTGACTCAATTCGTCGTTTTATCATCCGAGGTAAGTTCGTATGTAATAATCATTGTTACAGTTAAGCTTTAACTGCTTTGATATTGCATAAATTGTGTATATGATATTATAGTCATGTTTGATGACGATTCAGATATATATGGCACTTAGTGTGTGATTCGAGATAACTTCGGCTATATATGGCACTTAGTGTGCGAGCCTGAAATAGCTTCGACTATGTAAGGCACTTAGTGTGTGATTTGAGATAGCTTCGGCTATGTACGGCACTTAATGTGCGAGATATCAGGTATTTGACAGTATTCCGAAAAGGTATGAGTTCGTTACTAATTTGTACGGGTATGTACATGTAAAGTATGAGACTCAAATAGAAGAAGTTATGGATTTGCATATAAGCATATGATTAAGCATATGGAAGGTTTGTGTTATCATGAATTATATGTTAAATAGTTCAAATTGATTATTTGTATATTATGACTTGTTGAGTATATTTTGTACGAACTTACTAAGCTTTATAGCTTACTTCGTTTATTTTTCCCATGTTTTATAGTGAATTCAAAGCTAGCTCAGATTCGGGAATCATCGAAGACATCGTCACACTATCCAACCATCACTTTGGTACTTTTGAACTTATGGTTTGGTCATATGGCATGTATAGGGACTTTGAGTCATTTTGGTTATGTTTAGTAATGACTTTGGCCAAATGAATTGGCTTGTAAATGTTTATGTTTGGCATGTATATATAGCCATGTGTGATGGATCATTATGGTTTATTTGGTATTTTTGAATCATATGCATATATATATATATATATATATGCTTATGTCTTGTGTATATTGAGTTGGTTCTGATGATTGATGATAATAGGTACTATGATTGGTAAATTGATGATTTGTGGATATAGGTGTGCTTGTGAAACTAGGCCAAATAATGCATCTTTGATAATGGTCATTTTGATGATTTGAGGTTATAAGGATTGGTATGAATTTAGATAGAATATCGTGGCACTTATGTGCTTTGAATTGGTCAGTATTGAAATGGTAAGATTTAGACTTGGCTTGGTTGTTTTGAATGGCATATTATGCTATGGTTTGATGCCATTTGTATAGGTGAATATGTGTACCAAATGGGGTTGCAAAATGACTTAGTAAATAGCCTATTTTTGTCCACACGGGCGTGTGTCTCAACCATGTGTGACACACGATCATGTTACACGACAGTGTGTCCCTTGGTGTTGATATTGAAATGAAGTCAGTATGCTCCACACGGTCTCACACACGAGCTTGTGATCGGTCGTGCGGCATAAGTCAGTATACCCCTAATTGGCACACGGCCTAGCATACGGGTATACCCTATAGGTCTGGAACGAACTAGCACACGGCCTGGCACACAGGCGTGTGTGCCCACTTCGAAGGGCACACGGGCGTGTGGTTGGTCGTGTGATCCAAGTCAGTAACCTCACTTGTTTGGACACGGGGTGGGACACAAGCTGGGACACGGCCATTTACTTCCATTTCGAATGTTTACACAGCCTGTGACACGGGCGTGTTTGATGGCCGTGTGAGACACACGGCCTGGTCACACGGGCGTGTGTCCCCTGTTTTGGGGAAAAATTTTATAAGTGTTGAAAATTTCCTGAGTTATCGGTTTTGTAACACCCCTAACCCGAAACCATCGCCGAAATAGGGTTAAGAGGCATTACCGAATAATCGAAACATTCCACATCCAATTTACGACACAAAGTCAATCATCATCAAAGCATCTCCTAACATAATCATATAGTCCCTTATTGAGGTCTTCGAGACCTTAAACATGAGTTAGAAAGGGGTCGGGACTAAACCGGAACAAATACAAAAATTCTCAGAAATTAAAAGCTTTTTAAAGTTTTAGGGGCTACACGCCCGTATGGCAGGCCGTGTACCTACCACGGCTGATAGACACCCCCGTGTACCTTCCACGTGGCCGAACTTGACTTTACTCCACGGCCACCAAGCACGCCCGTGTACCTTGGCCGTGGTCAATTCTGACTTGGCTCCACGGCCACCAAGCACTCCCTTGTACTTTGGCCTTGGTCGATTCTATTAAAACCACACGGCTACCAGACACGTCCACGTGCCAAAGCCGTATGATCTTACCAAGCTACTGACTTAGCCCCACGGTCACTAGGCACACCCGTGTGACAAAATAGGCCATTTGCAAGGCTAATTTGCCAACCACACAAGGGTCAATCCTACAAGCACATTCAAGCATAATCCCACACACAATTTGGCAACCAATCTCATGTCAAGTGATCAACATAACATCTCATACAATCTCATTTCAAAACATGTTAACTTAAAAACTAATATACGCCACTTGAACATATTCAAGACCAACCATAATTCATTCCCAAATTCACTAAATCATACTAGCATCATACCAACATAAAGTTTACCATTCATAGGTCATTCTCTTTACCCACAAGCCCTACCAAAATATGCATCATATATCAAAGCCATTCATGCTCAATGCCATCATATATCTAGCCACATTACATGGCTATTTACACATCTCAAATATGTCTCAAAATAACTAGCCTATACATGCCATATTTCATCTATGTACATCTTTCCAAAAGTACCCAAAATAGATTACCGATAGTGTGATTGAGATGCTGACAATTCCCAGATCTGAGCTAGCTTTACTGACACTACAAAGTAGAGAAACAAATCACACAGTAAGCTTTCCAAAGCTTAGTAAGTTCGAAATACAATACAATTATCTCATCAATTCAAACCAGTGTATATAATAACCATCACATAGGTAAATTCTCTCAATTTCATACCATATCATCCATAGCTAAAATACTCATTCATCCATTCATAGCTTTATCTATAAACTCATCAACCAAAAAGGTTCAATACATACCTTAACTAACACATAGTTATTCAATTTCCAGGCTACTCAATGCTCGATATTACATGTCGATCATTCTCTGATATTCTTTCAATTCAATCGCACACTCAGTGCCCTATACATGTTCGAAGCATATTCGCCATCGCACACTTAGTGCCTATTCATTCAACCGACTTATCTCAGTATCGCACACACAGTGCCAAATCTATAAGCCGAAATTTTCATAACATCGCACACACAGTGCTATTCATTTCTGTTTCGATTTCAATTTCACACACTTAGTGCCATCTAATTAAAATCTTGCACATAGCATCTCAACTCTCATAATCATATACATATTCATTCTGTAATACTAAATCATATCTTAATAACATGTATTATATCCGAACTTACCTCGAACGTCGAACTATCGAAATGGTCGATTAATCGAGTACTTTATCCTTGCCTCGATCTCGATCCGAACTTCTCCTCTCTTGGTCTATACACATTCAAATTCAGTCCATTCAATCACCAATTCATTCATTTTAATCCAAACACATATATTTAGGGCATTTTACAAAATAGCCCTCACATTTTCACATTTCAACACTTTAGTCCCTATTTCACAAAATCATCAAATACACAAAATTTCAAAACACATATGCTAGCCGAATTCTTCCCATGCTAATACAAGCTCCTACATTTCATTTATTTCACATTTTAACCCTTCAATTTCTCATTTTCTCAATTAAGTCCAAAATACTCAATTTCACTAAAAATCCCAATACAAACTATGTTAATCCAACACCAAGTTTCCATATTTCACTATCAACTAGCACATAGCTCAAGCATTCATCAATGGCTCATCACAAGAGTATCATCAATTCACAAAATTACATCATGGGTTAGCTAGAGCACTAAGCAACGATTATGAAAACGTAGAAATTATCAAAAACCGACTCAAAATCATACCTCAATCAAGATGAACAATGGCCGAATATCACAAAGCTTTTGCTCCTTTTCCTTTTTGTGTTTTCGATGGACAAAGATGAACATATTCATCTTATTTTCATCTTTTGTTTGTTTAATAATATGTTATTAATCTAATTACTATTTTATCCTTTCATTAAACATATAAGATAAACATATATTATGGTTTACAAGTCATTTAGCCATCCACTATATTAATAATGGACTAATTGCCTCTTAAGGCCATCCTATTATGAAGACAATAACACTTAGGTACTTATAAATCAGCACATAGCTTTTACTCTTTACGCGATTAAGTCCTTTCTCTTAATTCGGCACACAATCGATAAAATTATCACACAGACTATGTCACATAGAATCAACACCAAAGATAACATTAAAATATTATTTCGACCTCGAATTTGTGGTCTCGAAACCACTGTTCCGACTAGGTTCTAAACTGGGCTATTACAGGTTTAGTCCCAAACCACTCACAATGCATGTTCAAGGCCTCGTAGGCTTGTTTAAGGGACATTATGATTGATTTTGTTTGAATTGTATCTGAATTGATAAGTGGTGTATGAAATGTATGTTTAAAAGTGTTGCAAGTCCGGTAATGCTCCATAACCCTATTCTGACAGTGAATACGGGTGAAGGGTGTTACAATATGTGCAATTATCAATTATTATATTTTAATTCATATTTTAAAAATATAATAATTGAAGTTCGCAACTTGTGCGACGTATGTGCAATTATATTAGTATATATATGGTCAAAACCAATACAAATTTATAAACAAAAAATCAACACCATCTATTTGCATTTTTGAACGGTAAAAGTAACAATTTATAAGTAAATTGCATTCTGCGATTCAGTGTATCTAAATTGTGTAAAATTTTTACCCGACCATCGAAATTCGTAATGAACAAACGCTTTCTCGGGTATTATGCGTAGTTGTTATTGCACCTCCTTTCATCACATTTTCTAGCCCAAATACGAGCAGCACTTTGAAATATATTTAAAAAATCTCTTCTAATATACATAAACCACCTGACATCACTCCTGTGTGAAGACCTATGTTTCCACTTCCTCTTCATTTTGTTAAAATATGTTACTACGCTTTCAGAATGTTCTAACGCTATCAACCATTTGTTTTTATAGTATACAAGTCAATGACACCTCTATACGACATCGTCATTGTAATGCTTAACCAGAAATTTGTATATCCGCAAAGCTACATTTTTGTTTATATAAGGTAGAAAACTCGAGCGAATTTCTTCGCTTGAAAACTTTAAAGCCCCTTGATACAGACAAAAGGGTAGCTTTGCAGATGTACAAATTTCTTGCTGATCATCATAATGATGATGACATATTGAGGTGTCATCAACTTGTATGCTATGAAAACGAATGGTTGCTTACGTTAGAACATTCTAAAAACATGGTTATGTATTTTAACAAAAAGGATAGGGAGTAGAAATGTAGGTTTCACAGAGTAGTGAGGCAAGGTGGCTTGCTTATATTAGATGAAATTTTTTAAAGATGTTTCAAAATGTTGCTTGTATTTTTTATAGAAAAAGTGATGAAATGAGGTGTAAATGCATCTAAGCAGAATACAGGAGTAAGTGTATGTTCACTATGGATTCCGATAGTCAGGTAAAAATTTTACCCAATTTAAATACACCGACTAGCAAAATGAAAAATGATATTGACGAGCTAAAAGTTTTGTGGACTTCGTAATCAATTATCTATTCGGATCTGCTATCCAAGATTATAATAATTTTAGATTTCCTACTAAACTAATAGCATCTTTCTTGGCTATCTCGATTCTAAATTTTTTTAAGTTGATTGCATCTTTCGTATCTTTATTTTAATTTCCACAATGATATGAACAACGTGAATCCCAAGTTTTTACTTGATGCTCATTTCATTTGAGAGACGCAGATAAGTGCCGCTTCCTTATTAATTTGGATTATTTAATAAAGAGAAAAGTGCTTGATGTGAAAGCATATTATAAAATTCAGCATATATGAAAAACTTGTACAGCATATGTGCAAATATCAATTATAATATTTTAAAAATATAATAACTGAAGTTCAAAACTTATGCAGCATATGTACAATTATATTAGTATATATATGGGAAAACCAATACGAAATTATAAACGAAAAACCAACACCATCTATTTGCACTTTTGAATGGAGAAGTAACAATCTAAAAGCATATTGCATTTTGGAAATCAGTGTATCTAAATTGGGTAAAATTTTTACCTAACCATCAAAATTCGAAATGAACAAACAATTACTCGGGTATTCAATGTAGATGCTTTTACACCTCCTTTCATCACGTTTTCTAGCCCAAATACGAGTAACATTTTGAAATATCTAGAAAAAATCTCTTCTAATATAAGTAAACCACCTAGCTTTACTCTTGTGTGAAGGCTTACATTTCCACTCCCTGTCATTTTTGTTAAAATACGTTACTACGTTTTCAGAATGTTCCTAGCACAAACAACTATTCATTTTCATAGCATACAAGTCGATGACATCTCAGTATGTCATCATCATTGTGATGCCTAGCTAGAAATATGTACATCTGCAAAGTTGTTTTTTTGTCTATATTATGGGGTTTCAAGCAACGAAAATTCGCTCAACTTTTCTTCCTTATACTAACAAAAAGGTAGCTTTGCAAATATAAAAAATTTGTGGCTGAGCATTACAATGAAACTGACATATTGATTTGTCATCAAGTTGTATACAGTCAAAAACAAATGGTTACTTGTGTTAGAACATTCTGAAAATGTAGTAACGCATTTTAACAAAAAGGAGAGGAAGTGGAAGCGTAGGTCTTCACAAAGTATTTTACATAATTCAGCTTATATGCAAAACTTGTGCCGCATATGTGCAATTATTAATTATGATATTGTAATTCATATTTTAAAAGTATAATAATTGAAATTCAAAACTTGTGCAGCATATGTGCAATTATATTAGTGTAACATCCTGAATTTGTAACATCCCGAAATAGGGCCTAAACTGAATAGTGGTTGCGAAACCATAAATCCGAGTCAGTAAAATATTTTAATATTATTTTTTATTATTTTCAGTGCTTATAATGTGTGAATTATTATGTGTGAAATTTTCGTGATTCAATTTTATTGTTTGGGTGCTTAATTTAATAAAAGGGCTTAATCGCGTAAAGTGAAAATTTAGTGGTTATTTTTAGAAGGGCCAAATAGTGGATGTTCTTTTAATTTGTAGGCTTTATGTTGTAATTTACCCATAAGTGAGAGTAGTGGGCGGCTATGTCAAATTATATAGCTTGTTTTATTATGTATAATGGTTTAATAATAATAAAATAATATAATTTTAATATAATAAAGCAAACACAAGTTAAAAGCCATTATCATCTTTTTTTTCTACTAGCCGAATGTAGAAGAAAAGAGAAAGAAAAGAATAAGCTTAGATTCGGCACTTTTGAAGCTTAAATTGAAGGTATGTTTTAGCTTGGTTTTTGATAATTTTTACGTTTTTGAGATCGTTTCTTCGAGTGCTACAAAACCCATGTTTCAATTTTGAATTTTGATGAATATTTTGAGTTATGCCATTGGTGAAAACTTGTGGTTTTTGTTGTTTGATGGTAGAAAATGAAAGATATGTGTTAGATTAACAAGTTTTGTCTTTGGATTTTTGATGAATTTAAGTAGTTTGGACTAAATTAGTAAAAGTTGTTATTGTTCATAAGTATGTGTTATGGTAAGAATTTGAAGTTGCTATAGAAGAGAAAAATGTTCAGCATGTTATAAAACATAAGAATAAGGGCTGAAGTTTAATTTTCGAGCCTAGGGGCAAAATCATAAATATGTAAAAGTTTAGGGGCAAAATTGTAATTTTGCCAAAAATGAGAGTTAAGGACTGTTTTGATAAATATGAGTATTAAATAAGCTAAATTTGCTATTATAGATCAAGAAGAACGAAATCCAGAGTTAGATCGGGGAAAGAAAAAGATAGAGGATTAAATCGATATAGTTTATCGATTTTATTTCGAGGTAAGTTTGCGGTAAATAAATGCAATATTCTGTTATTTTACATTTAATATTATGAAATTCCAGCATTTACATATTATTCTATAAATTTATTATTTAAAGACTCAAGTATGAATTGACGGAAAAAGTTATCTTAGAAAGTTCCGGTTGAACCTTAGGAATGTGTAGGATACAAATGTCATGACATTAGGGTTTGAGGAAATCATGTAAGACCATGTCAAGACATGGCATTGATAAGTTACCATAAGGCAAAGATCCCATGTAAGACCATGCCAAGGCATGGCATTGGTGAATTTATAAGGCAAAGGTCCCATGTAAGACCATGCCAAGGCATGGCATTGGTGAGTTCACAAGGCAAGGATACCACGTAAGACCATGTCAAGACATGGCAATGGTTAAGTTTCATAAGGAAAGGTACCCGCGTATCCTTAGTATTCCAAGTGGTTCAACGGGAAAATTCAAAGAGTATACCAAAGTAAAGGTAAGACAAGTTCAAGCTAAAATGGTAAGTTAAGACAAGTTCAAGCTAAAAAGGTAAGGTAAGATAAATCCTTGTTAAAACGGTAAGGTAAGATAAATTCATGTTAAAAAGGTAAGGTAAGATAAATTCATGTTAAAAAGACAAGGTAAGAATACAAGTTTGAGTATATTGAGTTAAAAGCTTAAATGATCTTGATAAGAAAAGAATAAGTTAATTCATTAAGAATGTTGTCATCTATTTACATGTAAACTTACTAAGCTTTATGCTTACTCCCATTCTTTATTTTTTTTTTATAGTATTGCAAGCCAACTCGGGGATCGAAAGGACGTCGGAGATCGTACACACTATCAAAGGATTATATTGGTATTTTGTGACTCGAACGTTTTTAAGTTATGGCATGTATAGGGACTTAGCCATTTTATGTGTGTGACCTTATGATATGGCTTATTATGGACTTGTAAATGTTTGGTAATGATTAGCCATTAAAATGGTTAATTAAGAACATGGTTGTGGATGTTATGAAATGTCTAGTTGATAATTATTTTAAAGAAATTATGTAATTATATGCAGGGGAATAGTTGGACAGCAGCAGTGATGTGATTTTGAAAAATCACCAAAAATAGTAGAAATTGAATTAGGTTGTGCATGAGATATAGAATTAAAGCTTATTGAGTCTATTTTCATATAAATAAAACGATGTAGGAAAACGAGTTGTATATTATGAGATAATTGATTTTTAGTGAAGAGAGGTCAGAACTGTCAAACTGTGTAATAGGGGAGACTTTAACTAATAAACTGTACTAATTGGCCACACCAAAAATTCTAGAAAAATCATAGTAAGAAGATATATGAGTCTAGTTTTAGGGAAAATTTACAGATCTAGATTTCGAGTTTCGTAACTCGAGTTATAATTAATTTAGTTAACATGACGCAGACGGATAGTTTCAATTTTTATGCCCAGAACTAGTAAGTTAAGTCTAGTAATGCCTCGTGCTCGACTCCGGCAACGGTCTCGGGTAAGGGGTGTTACATTTATTGGTATCAGAGCAAGAGTTTAGTCGATTCTCGGAATATTTAGTATGAGTAAGAGTCTATCTATACATGCCATACTTATATTTTGATAGTGTGACGACTCTTGACGATTTAAAATTTTTTTTATAGTTATGGATCCCGAACGAGATGGTGCAGATGATGTAGAGAGTAATGCGCCCGCTCCCACTGAAGGGACGGTGCCACCAGATAGTCGTGAAAGGCCCGATATAGTTAGTCAGGGAGGAGGGGCTCAAGAAGCCTTCTTCCAAGCTATGAATGAATGGTTTGCTGAGTTCGTTCGTACGAACCCGGCCGTTAGATGTAACACCCCAAACCCGGCCCACGAGCCTTGACCGGATCTGGTATGTCACGGAGTAAAAAAGGAATTTGAAAGGTTTGGACTAGTAGTAGAAAATTTAAAAAAAAAATTGTTAAGAGTATAAGACGGTATTTGCTAAAACTCAAGTGGGTTGATTTGATAAATCCGATTGAGTTGAAAATCCTTTCTTCCTTTAAAACCATTGATCATTTAAATTTTTAGAACGTTAGAGTGATCGATAACTTCGAAAATTTCGTTACCCGATGGTAACATTTTTGAAAACGCATACGAGTACTTATTTTGAAAACGTTACTTTTAACCGATTTGCTTAACAGTTCATAAGTTCATCAGTTATATAATAAAGTAAAAACAACTACCTAATCATCCAAAATAATAATAAGCGGCCATATTACAACCCAATCGAATTGTAGTGAATAATAAACTTAAAGCGGGGCAGAATAAAATTTCAAGTCCACAAAACAAACATGGCCGCCGCGAGTCCTCCCCGGCTCTGTCTCCGCGCTCTACTCACCTGAGAAAGGTAGAAAAAGGGGTGAGTCACCAAGACTCAGTGTGTAAATCCCCAACCCGATAATACCACTCATACACAAGATATTAGTATGACATGCAATTATGCAACCCAACCTAGCCATCCATGCTCCTTTTTCTACCCCGTGTGGTACCAAACCACTGGTGGTGCCAAACCACTGGTGACTTAAAGTCACGACATCCGTCAACACTTGTGGTGCCAAACCACTGGTGGTGCCAAACCACTGGTGGTGCCAAACCACTGGTGACCCGAAGTCACAATCAAATGATGGGGCCAACCCATCGTGTGATACCAAATCACTGGCGTCGATCCCGTATCTCAAATGTGGGGCCAACCCACGGTGGAATTAATCCACAGGGACGAGACGCTATGAGGTGCCAAACCTCTGGAGGTGCCAAACCTCTGGTGACCGTAATCACGAAATGTGGTACCAAACCACTGGTGTCCGTCGACACGATTTTTACTCCCTCTCATCAATCCCCACCATCATCATGCTCACATAACAAGTATCATGATCCCATATATCATGCATTTGTATATAGCATAGCATTTAACAGCATATGATGGCATACACAACATATATCATAGATCGAGTAATAGGGGACTTACCCGAGAACCAAGCTTATGCCCCCAAGGCAAAATTTCTAAATGAGAGGTCATAATATCATCACAATAACAATTATTACTAATAAAATGTGTAAGAGCTTACACACCTATTTAATCGAGGGTCTAAAAAGAAATCCCGTATCTATGCAAAAATATAAAAGTCCCAAACTTGTCCTCGTAATGCTCCTATATTCGGCCATCATAGATTAGTATTTAGGGGTCTCATTTGATTTACTCACAAATCCCAAAGTTATTGGTCGTAACTAGGCCGATCCTTTATCAACACGAACCAACGTGATCGAAATCCCGAAAACTTTGATTTCTTAGCCGATTAGTCCCCTCCGAAATCCCAAGTTATTGTTTGACTCGTTGAGATCCTCCGAAGAATCAAAATCCAAAGTACTCCTTGGTGTCGACTAAACTCAAAAGTTACCTATCAAGATACTCACGGATAATCGGCCAATCATTACCAATGCTTTAACTCAAGCTTTCGGCACCCAAAAGGAAGAGAAGAAATCTCATGTTAAAGAAGTACACTTACCAACCTTTGAAAACGCCTTTCCTTCCTTTATTAACTAAAGCCCGGAAACCACCTCTTGAATATGGGTTGTTGAAATTCCTTGTCGATTGCTTCACCTTAATGCACACCAAATTTCGGCCAAGTCTTGTAGAAAAAAAAAAGGGGTAGTCGGCTACCTCAAACGAAAATGAAGGAGAGGAAGAAGAAGCAAGGTTCGGCATGCACAATTAAAAAGGAACCAAAAACAACTAAAGAAATTTGGCCATACTTCATTCGGCCAAGGGACAATTTGGAAGGAAAAGAAGGTGGAAAAAAAGGAATTTTGGCTCTCTTCTAATCTACTCAAAACCGGCCATGTACCAAAATGAAACAAGGAAAATCGGCCAAGCTTTGCTAACACCCCAGCCGATCATGCTCCTTTCTTTTTCCCATTCCATGACAATTTCCAACACTCTTGAAATAAGATAACCCAATATTAAATCCTTCTTTCCATCACTAACCCATCATCTTTTCTATATAATAATAATCTAATATAATAATGAAATAAGATAACCCAATATTAAATCCTTCTTTCCATCACTAACCCATCATCTTTTCTATATAATAATAATAATCTAATATAATATAACATAACACCATCCCATACCAAAACATAAAATAAATAAACCCATATTCCAAATAATAAAATAATTAAAACAAAACAAATGCAGCATGCCTTCCTCAAATTTGGAGCCCATGCGCAGGCCATACCCACGCCGGTTATGGAGAAAATAAAAATAAATACTCCAGGCTACTGCTGGGTCTCGAACCCGAGACCTGGGGCAGAAACTCCCACGCCTCAACCGCTTGACCGACCTGACTTTCATGATATAAACGCATCATAGATTTCTTTTAAGCTTTACTTCATTGGCGCCTTTAGCTTACGCGCTACAAGTAAAAACTTAAAACGCCCTAAGTGCGACTCCTAGGGCTCGAACATGGGACCTGAAGGAACATGCCCAAGCGCCCCGCCGTTTCTGCTACTGAGACTTTCATGCCATGACTCGACGCGAATTACATTTAAGCTTCCATCCTTTGGCTCCCTCACGCATTTAATGCCAGAGGCCAAAAACAAAACACCCATCTGTTGCCCAGGGGTTTCGAACCCAAGATGTGAGGAAGAAACCCCCACACCCCAACCACTCGGCCAATATTCCTTTGATGACATTGACCCGTCCCAGAAACTTTTAAACACTCCCTTAATCGCTCCCCTTCACCTTAACACCAAACAAAAATTTAAAACGCTCGCGCGCCCAACAAGACTCGAACTCCGGACCTCGTTGCCGCAGCCTTCAAGCAGCTCCCTTGGCCACTCGACCAGGGCGCCTTTTGTGCTATAGGCTCACAAATTTTATTCTTAAACCTTCCTAGCTCAACACCCTACTTAGTGCAAAAATTAAAACTTCCAGGCACGAACTCAGTGGCTCGAACCCCTGCCTTGCCACATCTTCTAACTTTCTGGTAGCGCCCTAACCACCCTACCAGCCCTTTCCTTGTATCATGATTTGCCCCAAAATATAATTAAGGTTTCCTCAGGCAATCAATAAAATAAAAATAAAAATAAAATAAAATAAAATACAAACAACCCCAGTTGCAGGATGTTACAGTTCTACCCCCTTAAAATAATTTCGTCCTCGAAATTACCTGGATCAGAAGAGTTGGGGGTATTGCTGCCGCATCACATCCTCGGGCTCCCACGTTGCTTCCTCCACGCCATGATTCCGCCATAGGACCTTCACTAAAGGAACTGACTTCTTACGCAAAACTTTTACATCCCGATCTAGGATCTGCACAGGTTCCTCTTCCACCGTCAAATCTGGACTCACCTCAACTTCCTCAACTGTCAAGACGTGTGATGGTTCAGAACGATAGCGTCTAAACATGGAGACATGGAACACATCGTGAATCTGACTCAGTTCTGCTGGCAACTCGAGCTGATAAGCTACTGGTCCCACTCGTCTCAACACCTTAAACGGTCCAATGAACCTTGGACTTAACTTGCCCTTTTTCCCAAATCTTAACACTTTCTTCCATGGCAAGACCTTCAGAAAAACTTCGTCTCCCACGGCAAACTCTATGTCCCTCCGCTTGAGATCGGCATATGACTTTTGTCTATCCGAGGCTTCTTTCAACCGAGCTTGGATCTTCTTCACCTTATCCTCAGTTTCTGCCAGTTTCTGCAACCAATTCCGGTCCTAACATCCGTCGCTCACCCAACTCCGTCCAACAAGTGGGTGTGCGACACCTCCTACCATACAACGCTTCATATGGTGCCATCTTAATGCTTGCCTGAAAACTGTTGTTGTATGCGAACTCAGCTAATGGCAAAAACTCTTCCCAACTACCTCTGAAGTCCAAAACGCAGCCTCTTAACATGTCCTCTAAAATTTGAATAGCCCTTTCCGACTGCCCATCAGACTGTGGATGGAATGCTGTACTGAAATCCAAACGTGTACCCAAAGCCTGATGTAGCGCTCTCCAAAACCTCGACGTAAATCTGGGATCCCTGTCTGAGATGATCGACACTGGCACACCGTGCAACCTCACTATCTCCGCCACATACAACTTAGCTAACTTCTGAAGCGAGTAATCCACCCTTACCGGTATGAAGTGAGCTGACTTGGTCAGACGGTCCACAATCACCCAAACTGCGTCCTTCTTGCTGGGCGTGAGGGGTAGCCCACTGACGAAGTCCATAGTGATCCTCTCCCATTTCCACTGAGGAATCTTCACTGGTTGAAGTAACCCAGATGGTAACTGATGTTCAGCCTTTACTCGCTGACACGTGAGACACCTTCCCACAAATTCAGTTACCTTACGCTTCAACCCTGGCCACCAGAACTGCTTCCGTAAATCTCCATACATCTTGCTACCTCCAGAATGCATAGCGTATGGGCTGCTATGTGCATCCTGAAGAATTCTTTGCCTCAATCCCTCATCATTCGGCATGCAAGGCCGCCCTTGAAAACATAACACACCATCACCAGTCAAACCATACCCTTCCAAACCGCCATCTTGAACTTGCAACCTCCGTGCGTTTAAACTGTCATCCCCTAATTGCTTTTCCTTAATCTCCTCGATCCAAGTTGGCTTAACTTGCAACTCTGCCAAAAGGCTTCCATCGTCGTATAGACTGAGACGAGCAAACATCGCCCTTAAGTCTGTCACGACCTTTCGGCTCAACGCATCAGCCACTACGTTAGCCTTGCCTGGATGGTACTCAATTGAACAGTCGTAGTCCTTCAGCAGTTCAATCCATCGGCGTTGTCTCAAATTTAAGTCCTTCTGGGTCAAGAGATACCTCAAACTTTTATGATCCGTATAGACTATCGACTTTTCCCCATACAAGTAATGCCTCCATATTTTCAAAGCGAAGACCACTGCCGCTAACTCCAAGTCGTGAGTCGGATAGTTAACCTCATGCGGTCTTAACTGACGGGATGCATAGGCCACTACCTTCCCTTCCTGCATCAACACACATCCCAAACCATTATGGGACGCATCACAATAAACCGTGAACAATTTCCCTGCCTCAGGCTGTACCAAAACTGGAGCTTCCGTCAGAATCTTCCTTAGCTTATCAAAACTTTCTTGCTGTTTCTCTGACCAAACAAATGGGACTCTTTTTCTTAATAACTTAGTCAACGGCGCTGCGATTAAAGAGAATCCTTCCACAAATCTTCGATAATACCCGGCCAGACCCAGAAAACTTCGAATTTCAGCCACTGACCTAGGTGGTTTCCAGTCCAACACCGCTTCAACCTTGCGAGGGTCCACTCTAATCCCTTCAGCTGACACCACGTGACCCAAGAAAGTCACCTCCCTAAGCCAAAATTCGCACTTACTGAATTTGGCATCCAACTGCTCCTCCCTCAGTACTTGTAGAACTATGCGCAAATGCCTATCATGTTCCTCCTCCGTCCTCGAGTAAACCAATATGTCGTCTATAAACACCACGACAAATTGATCTAAGTATTGCTGAAACACCCTATTCATTAAGTCCATGAACGCTGCCGGCGCGTTGGTCAACCCAAACGGCATCACTAAGAACTCGTAATGCCCATACCGGGTACGGAATGCCGTCTTATGCACATCAGCCTCCTTTACCTTAAGTTGATGATAGCCCGACCTAAGATCTATCTTCGAGAATACTGATGCACCCTTCAGTTGATCAAACAGGTCGTCAATCCGAGGCAACGGATACTTGTTTTTGATCGTTAACTTGTTTAGCTGACGGTAGTCGATACACATCCGCATTGACCCATCTTTCTTCTTGACAAACAACACAGGTGCTCCCCACGGAGATATACTAGGTCGAATGAACCCTCTATCCAAGAGTTCCTGAATTTCAGCCTTCAGCTCCACCAACTCCTTTGGTGCCATTCGGTAGGGTGCTATAGACACAGGGGCCGTTCCGGGCAACAAGTCTATACCGAACTCCACTTCCCAATCTGGAGGCAGACCTGGGAGTTCTTCTGGAAACACATCAGCGAATTCCCCTACAGTTCGGACCTTCTCAACTGCTGACTCCCTAGCCTCCAAGGCATAAATTCGAACCAACAACGCCTCACACCCTTTTCTGATCATTTTCTCGGCCTTCAAGGCAGACACTATATTGGATAGATAATCTCTTCTGTTACCTATCATGACCACTTCATCATCCTTAGCCGTCTTTAGAACCATGCGCTTAGCAGCGCAATCCAACCTTGCCTGATACTTAACCAGCCAGTCCATTCCAAGAATTAGATCGAACTCCCCAAACGGCAGTTCCATCAGATCAGCCACAAACACTACCCCTTGGAGTTCTAGGGGTATATCTCTATATAGCTTGTTCACTACCACAGAGTGTCCTAGAGGGCTAATTACAGTCATCTCCCTAGAAGCAGTCTCAAAATCCAAGTTCATAGTCTCTACCACACTACTAGCAACGTATGAATGCGTCGAACCCACATCAATTAATGCAACATAGGGAAGAACAAAAATTAGGAACGTACCGGTTATGATGTCCGGTGCGTCACCCTCCTCACGACGCCTCGCTGCGTAGACTAAGCCAGGCTGCCTAGCTTCTGTGTTGCCTGTACCTCTGCCCTGAACTCCGCGACCTCAATTAGGACCATTGCTTCCTCTACCATTACCACGACCCCTCTGTGGTGGTCCCACATTCCTAGCCTGAGCACGGTTCTGACCCTCTGGCTGATTCCTTGCCAACTTCCGAGGACAATCCCTTACACGGTGATCCAAAGATCCACATTCAAAGCAACCCCTCTCACCGGTCCAACAACTTCCCCAATGTGACTTCCCACAACGATTACACTGAGCCGGTCTCTGATTTGTAGCCATGGGCCTTCCAGCCTGATTTGGCCCACTCTGCCTGGCCCTTTTTTTGTGCATTATTTCCCGGTCCAGACGACCCAACACCTCTTTTCTGCTTGCTCCTATCATAGTTCTGCCTCACAGACTCCCTGACCCTTTCGGCTACCTTAGCCTTCTCTACCAAAACAGCAAACTCCGCACCTGCTGTGGAGCAATTAACAACCTTAAATCATCCCTAAGTCCGTCTTCAAAACGGACGCAACGATCATGCTCAGTTGACACAACTCCCCGAGCATAGCGGCTCAGCCTCAGGAATTCTGCCTCATACTCAGATACCGACTTATTTCCTTGTACTAATCCCAGAAAAGCTTTCCTCTGAGTATCAGTATAACTGGTGCCCACATACTTCTTCTGATAAGTAGCTTTGAAGTATTCCCAAGTAAGGTCATCTGCCGTAGCACCATCTCGAACCGTGAGCCACCACTGGTATGACTCGTCTTTTAGAAGCGACACTGCTCCTTTCAGCTTCTCCTCATTTGTTAAATCGAGATCGTCCATGATCCTCTCGGTCGATTCTAACCAATATTCGGCCGTACTGGGTGCGACACTTGACACACCTCGAAATACTTCAGCTCCGTTGGATCGGAGTCGCTCAGATACAGACTTCTGAGCTCCTGTACCTCTACCGGTCCCAGCCATCATCTCTAAAACACGCAGCATAGCCTGCGATACCGACTCACCTCCCGCCTGATCCTGATGTCCAACACCAAAAGTTGGGGGTGGTGGTGGAGGTGGTATCTCATTATCTGATCCTTGGCCCGACCTAACTGGTTCTGACATGGCCATCCGGCCTCTACCGCGTCCCCGACGGCTGCGACCTCTAGAACTCATTTCTTATAGCGCAATCTGTCTTAAAAAGTTTTATGAGTTAGCCAATGTTTCACTGATTATTAGCAAAGAATTTTATGGGCGAAGTTAAGAAGTTGTTCTTTCGATCAAACAAGTTTCAAGTCTTCTATTGTAATTCGAAGATACACATTCACCAATTCCATCACCCTCTTTGACCAATTCTTAACCCGATGGTATTTTCGTCATTTATCCTACAGGGGTATTTTGGTAATAAAACAAAGTAAGTTTGTAAATCTTGACAAATCAAGGGAAACTTAAAAATTTGCAAAACTTGGGGTTCTTTTTGAGAAATTGTCTTCCCAAATTGGTAGTGTTGCAAAAACCTTGAAAATCAGGGTCATTTTGGTAATTTGCAAATTAGGGGCAATTTCGTAATTTTCCAAAATCACGACATTTTTGATATTTTGCAAATTAGGGATTTTGGGTATGCTTGTAAAATAAGGAAAATTTTGTTAAAATTTGGGGTAGCTTAGTAGATTTTGAAACTAGGGGCGTTTTTTTTTTTTTTGTAATTTACCACTAAGGGTATTTTAAAATGTCCATAAATCAAGAGAATTTTGTAATAAAAAAAAAATCTCACAAGTTTGAGGGAAGTCTTTAAAACTAAAGTTTTTATCAAAACGCGGCTAATTCCCCTTCGGGTTTTAATAATAGGGTTTAGCCCACGAACAAGTCCTCATGGTTAGGGTGAACCAAAGCTACGCACCAGGTAGGATTCCCGCGAAGAGGAGGTGAGTTACTAGGACCGCTTAAATACCAAGCTCTTCCGGATCCAATCCTAGACATGCGTACAAGGATTACCACACCCTAACTCGGCGACTTAGTCATAGGTTTGTTTATTAATGCAATTAAAATCTTATGCAATTGTTGGGGTAAACTAGTCCTAAAGTTAACATACTTTTTATACTATCTACGTCCCATTTCTACCCCTTTACAGATAATCATTCACACATAGATTAAAGATACTTACAAGAGCGGATCGGTGCCGGAGACTCGACGCCATGTTGTTCAACCAAAACCATTTTCATAGAGGTTTTCAAAAGCCTATCTAGAAAAACATTTTTAGGCCTTAGGCCCTCACAGCCGAGTTTTGAATCGGGCTCTGATACCAAAATTGTAACACCCCAAACCCGGCCCACAAGCCTTGACCGAATCTGGTATGTCACGGAGTAAAAAAGGAATTTGAAAGGTTTGGACTAGTAGTAGAAAATTTTAAAAAAAAAATTGTTAAGAGTATAAGACGGTATTTGCTAAAACTCAAGTGGGTTGATTTGATAAATCCGATTGAGTTGAAAATCCTTTCTTCCTTTAAAACCATTGATCATTTAAATTTTTAAAACGTTAGAGTGATCGATGTAACACCCCCTACCTATATTCGTTGTCAGAATAAGGTACGAGGCATTACCAGAGTTTACAATTTTTTTTTATTAAAAAAACGAGACCAGTCTAATTCAACATATTTTTAAGATAATTCATGCATATTTATAAGATAACTTAAACACATAAGCCATACCAATGGCTGACCTTACATTCATTTCATATTAACATCTATTTTATTAGCTTATACATGCCATTCATTTCCAAACTAAAGTTTCTTTAAATACCGAAATACTGGGGTTGATAGTGTGATGAGTCTCCCACCGATCTGACCTCCGAGCTCTTAACACTACAAAACAGGGAAAAAGGAAATAGGGTAAGCACTTTGTGCTTAGTAAGCCCATGTAACAAGAATTATACTTACCTAATATTTACAATACAAGCGATAAACATTTATATACCCATTCAATGCATTATTACCCTAACATTTACAAACTCAACATTCAAGTCAGTCCAATAATTTTCATATATCAATAATATATATACTATCATTGATGAGCTCATCAATACCATGATTTCCATATATATGTATATATATATATATATATTTATATTTATCCCATTGAATTACTCGGAATTTCGATGGATTTTCAGAGGTACACTTTAGTGTACAAATTCGGGTCCGTCAATTCATATTCATGTGCGCACATTTCCATTTTAGAGAGCACACTCCCGCGAACCTCATCTTTACAGCGGGATTACCAGTCCAGGCTAAATCCCCTGTAATATAAACTCACAGAGTATTGTCGGGATTACCAGTCCAGGCTAAATCCCCTGCAACGACAATTACTCTAATGAGCTTGGATCTGAATTACCAGTCTAGGCTAAATTCAGACCCTAATTTGGATTACCCGTCCGGGCTAAATCCATTTTCCACATATTCTTCGGGAGGGCTATATCAGGATAGGATCACCCGTCCGGGCTAGATCCTTTTTACCGTCAATTCCTTTTCAGAGATCCATCGAATTTTCCTTTCATTCAACCGGGATTTCTTTCCCTTTTTATCAAAAATATCAATATTGCATAAAATTTTCATACCATGAACATTCAAATTATATTCACAACAATAACATACATTTCAACATTTAAGAATATAATTCAAGTTACATGAACTTACCTCGTTATCAGTTCGTTTACAAAATCTACTAATCCAAAACTTTTTCCTTTCCTCGATCTAGCTTCGTATTTGAGTTTTCCGGATCTAAATAAATAAATTCAATCATCAATTCAATACATTTCATGTTCACATGTAGCATTTTCTATAATTCTATTATTATTTTTAGTTTATTCAAAGCTGTCTACTTGAGTCACAGTCACTAAATTATTTATTTCTCGAGCTACAGAGCTCCAAATGAGGAACCGTTAATTTTTTCTGAAACTAGATTCACATGTCTTCATACCATAAAATTTCCAGAATTTTTGGCCTAGCCAATTAGTACAGTTTATTCATCAAAGTCACCCCTGTTCTGCTGTCTGGCAGTTCTGACTCTTCTTCACTAAAAATTAATTATCTCTTCATACAGAAATTATATGGTGTTCCCGTTTATTTCTATAGAAAATAGACTCATTCAGGATTCTAAAAATATAAATTTAAGCCCCTAATTATTTTTCTTCAATTTTTGATGATTTTCTAAAGTCAAAACAGGGGAACCCGAATTTATTCTGAACCAGTCTTACAAAAATCTAAATATCTCAAAATACAGAACTTCTTTTCTTTTCTTGTTTCTTTCATATGAAAATAGACTTTAATTTCATATTTTATTCATCCTCTAATTCGATTTATACAATTTTTGGTGAATTTTCAAAGTTAGACTACTGCTGCTGTCCAAAACTGTTTCAGTGTAACTCATTTTACAATTTAATCCTAATTAAGTTTACTTATTTTCTTAACCTAATTCATACTTTGATTCTACTTAAATTCCTTCCATATTCAACTTGATTATATAAATTTTCATAATAAAACCCTAATTCATAATTTCTTCCAAATTAATCCCCATAACACAAAACTTATAACTTACTTTATAATTTAATCCTTCTACTAATTCTAACTTAAATTTCATTCAATTTAATCCCTGATTCATCTTTTTCTTCAACATCAACTACACTTGAAAACCTAAAAACTCTCAAAATATCAACTTAGTTTCATCAAAATCTTGCTTTAAAGCTTCTAAAACATAAAAATTAAGAGAATAGGACTTGATTGACTTACCAATTTAAACTTCAAGCTTTAAATCCCTAGTTTTTCCTTTTTCTTTTCTTTCCTTCTCCCCTGTTTCGTATGCTCTCTGTTTCTTTTACCTATTCTGTTCTCTTCTTTCCTTTTGTTTATATATATAATATAATATAATAATATAATAATATAATAATATAATAATATAATAATAATCCTTAAAAATCTCAGATTTTTCTATGTTATACCGCCTCACTATACAAAATGGTATAATTACCATTTTGATCCTTCATAATTTCTTTTAATCTATAATTGAACTTTTACTTTCATTTCAATTTAGTCCTTTTATTTAATTACCTACCCAAACGTTAAAATTTTCTAACGAAATTTTAATACCACATTACTAACATTTTATAAATATTTATAAAAGTATTTCCTATCATATAAATATTCATGCAAAAAATATTAAAATAAATTTCTCTTTAAATCGGATTTATGGTTACGAAACCATTGTTCCGATAATCTTGAATTTAGGCCATTACAACTCTCCCCCCCTTTTTAAGGATTTTCGTCCTCGAAAATCTTACCAGTAAAGAGGTTTGGATATTGTTTCCTCATTGCCTCCTCCGGTTCCCATGTCGCTTCCTCAATCCCGTGCTTTTGCCACAATACTTTCACCAAATTTATTTTTTTATTTCTAAGCTCCTTTGTTTCCCGTGCCAATATCTTGACCGGTTCTTCACTGTAAGTCATATCCGGCTGAATCTCCACTTCTGTCGGAGAAATAACATGTGAAGGATCTGACCGATATCGTCGTAGCATAGACACATGAAAAACATTATGGATTCTATCAGGTTCTGGTGGTAATGCCAACCGATAAGCGACCGGTCCAATTCTTTCTATGATCTCATATGGCCCGATAAATCTTGGACTCAATTTACCCTTTCGACCGAATCGGAGAACTTTCTTCCAAGGAGACACTTTCAAGAATACCTTGTCACCGACCTGAAATTCAATCTCTTTTCGTTTAAGATCGGCATATGATTTTTGGCGATCGGAAGCAGCTTTTAAACTATCCCGAATAACCTTTACTTTTTCTTTTGTTTCCTGGATCAAATCAACCCCGTGTATTTTCTTTTCACTGAGCTCTGTCCAGTATAATGGTGTTCTACACTTTCTACCATACAGAGCTTCATACGGAGCCATTTTAATACTGGACTGATAACTGTTATTATAAGCAAATTCAATCAAAGGTAGATACCTCTCCCAATTACCTTCAAACTCCAGTATACAACATCGGAGCATATCTTCCAATACTTGAATTACACGCTCAGATTGGCCATCTGTCTGAGGATGAAATGCAGTACTGAAATACAACTGAGTACCCAAAGCTTCTTACAATTTATCCCAGAAACGAGACGTAAATCGGGGATCTCTATCTGATATAATGGAGACAGGCAATCCATGTAGCCTGACAATCTCAGATATGTACAATTCAGCCAGTTTATCTAAAGAATAATCCATACGTACCGGAATAAAGTGTGCTGACTTTGTCAGTCGGTCAACAATCACCCAAATAGCATCTTTTTTCCTCGAAGACAATGGTAACCCCGATACAAAATCCATAGTGATTCTTTCCCATTTCCATTCCGGTATAGTAATTGGCTGAAGTAACCCTGAAGGTACCTGATGTTCTGTTTTGACCTGTTGACATATCAAACATCTTGATACAAACTCAGAAATATCACGTTTCATACCTGGCCACCAGTACATCTTTTTCAAATCATTATACATTTTATTACTTCCCGGATGTACAGACATAGTACCACTGTGAGCCTCGTGTAAAATTTTATGTATGAGCTCAGAATTCTTGGGTACACATACCCTACCTCTGAATAATAAACAATCATCAACCCCAACTTGAAATTCAGAATCAGTATCTGACTCACATTGTGCCCGTTTAACCTGTAACTTCTCATCATTCTTCTGAGCTTCACATATTTGCTGTAAAAATGTCGGTTTAGCTCTCAATTCAGCTATGATTGAACCATCATCAACCAAAGACAATTGAGCATTCATAGATCGTAAAGCATACAGAGATTTTCGACTCAAAGCATCAGCCACAATATTAGCCTTACCCGGATGGTAATCAATAATCAAATCATAGTCCTTTATTAGTTCAAGCCACCTGCGCTGTCTTAAATTCAAATCTTTCTGTGTCATCAAATATTTCAAGCTTTTATGATCAGTATAAATATGACATTTTTCACCGTACAAGTAATGCCGCCATATCTTCAATGCAAAAACAATAGCAGCTAACTCAAGATCATGTACCGGATAATTTCTTTCATGTGGTTTAAGTTGTCTTGAAGCATAGGCTATTACTTTACCTTCTTGCATCAAAACACAACCTAAACCATTTAATGAGGCATCACTATAAATAACAAATTCCTTACCCGGTTCAGGCTGCACTAATACTGGTGCTTTCGTTAGTAGATCTTTCAATCGGTTGAAACTCTGCTGACATTTATCAGTCCACTCGAACTTTACATCTTTCTGCAATAATCGAGTCATCGGAGAAGCTATCATAGAGAATCCTTGTACAAATCTCCGATAATAACCAGCTAAACCCAAGAAACTTCTAACTTCAGATACAGTCTTCGGTGGACTCCAATTGACAATAGCTGAGATTTTACTTGGATCTACCCTGATGCCTTCAGCGGATACAATATGTCCAAGAAAACCCACTTCTCGAAGCCAAAATTCACATTTACTGAATTTAGCATATAACTGTTTCTCTCGCAGAATTTGCAATACAATTCTCAAATGTTCTGTATGTTCTTTTTCATCTCGAGAATAAACCAAAATATCGTCAATGAATACTACCACAAATCTGTCTAAGTACGGTCTGAATATTCGATTCATCAGATCCATAAATACTGCAGGTGCATTAGTCAACCCAAACGGCATAACCAAAAACTCATAATGCCCGTACCTGGTTCTGAAAGCTGTCTTTGGCACATCTGACTCCTTTACTCGTAACTGATAATAGCCCGATCGGAGATTCAATCTTTGAAAATACAGTAGCACCTTTCAGCTGATCAAATAAATCATCAATCCGGGGCAACGGATACTTATTCTTTATAGTTACCTTATTGAGCTGTCGATAGTCAATACACAATCTCAAAGACCCATCTTTCTTTTTCACAAACAGAACCGGAGCACCCCAAGGTGAATGACTCGGTCGGACAAAACCTCTATCAACAAGTTCCTGTAACTGTGTCTTTAATTCCTTTAATTCTGTAGGAGCCATCCGGTACGGAGCTATGGAAATCGGGGTAGTTCCCGGAATCAAATCTATAGAAAATTCCACTTCTCTTTCTGGTGGCAACCCTGGTAACTCTTCTGGAAACATCAGAAAATTCACATACCACTGGCACTGCTTGAATCTTCGACTCAGATACCTTGGTATCTAATACATAAGCAAGAAAAGCATCATACCCCTTTTTGACATACCTCTGAGCAGTAATAACTGAAATCACATCAGATAATCCCTCTGTTTGATCGGATTTAACCCGAAGTAATTCACCATTCTGGCACTTCAACACAATATATTTCTGTTTACAGTTTACTACTGCATCATGCTGAGTTAACCAATCCATGCCCAATATCACATCAAACTCATCAAATGGCAGTAACATCAAATCAGCCAGGAAACAATAACCTCTTACCATCAGTGGACAATTTTTACAAATTTTATCCACCAAAATAGATTGGCCAAAGGGGTTCGAGACTTTAACCGCAAATTCAGTAGGTTCAACAGATAAATCTTTAACGCATGCAAGTTTTACACATATATATGAATGCGTAGAACCGGGATCAATTAATGCAGTAATATCAGTTTCAAGTAAAGAAAATGTACCAGTAATAACATCGGGTGCTGAGGCATCTTCTCTGGTACGCATGACATATGTTCTAGGAGGCGCTCGTGTCTCAGGCCTACTTGCAGTATCTTTTGTAGCTCCTCGGCTACCACTGACATTACCGGATAGTCGAGATGGTCTACCCCTCAAAGATGGATTACTTGGCTTCGATATATATTCATCTTCTTTTTTATTTCTTTCTGGACAATCTCTGAGGAAATGGTCAAAAGAACCACATCGGTAACAAGCCCCGCTCTTAAATCGACATTCACCAAAATGAGCTTTATTACAATACTGGCATCTCGGCTTAGGGGTACCAACACTGCCAACACTGGTCACTGATGGAGTGGAAGGTCTTGAATTAGTGCGCTGTGAAGCTCGCACTCTATCTGAATACCCAGTGGTTGAGGTAGAACGATCCTGGTACTTCTTCAATTTCTTTGGAGCAGAAAACTGAGATTTTTCCATTGGTCTTTTACTAAAAATTCGAGCTTCTCTCTCAGCCTGTTTCTTTTCTTTGCTCCATTCTTCTGCTTTATAAGCTCGTTCTGCTAGTGTAGCAAACTCTCGAATTTCAAGAATTCCAACAAGGAGCTTAATTTCTTCATTCAACCCTTCTTCGAATCGTTTGCACATTTCAGCCTCCGACTGTACCCATTCTCGAGCATATTTACTCAACCGAACAAATTCTCTTTCATACTCGGATACTGATCTATTGCCCTGTTTCAGCTCAAGAAATTCTTTTCTTTTCTGATCAAGGAATCTCTGACTGATATATCTCTTTTTGAACTCGGTCTGGAAGAATTCCCATGTAATTTCTTCTTTCGGAACAACTGAAGCTTTAGTATTCCACCAATGATAAGCTGTGTCTTTTAGCAGTGAAACAGCACATTTCAAACATTCTTCTGGCGTGCAAGATAATTCCTCCAAAACCCGAGTAGTATTTTCTAACCAAAATTCAGCTCTTTCGGGATCATCATCAACTGCTGCTCGAAATTCTTCGGCCCCATATTTTCGGATTTTATCGACCGGAGCTTTTCCTTTTCTGACAGATTCAGTACCTGTACCCTGTGGAATCTCGGGAACCGGTGGAGGAACAGGAGGGGGAGCTTGAGTCTGCTGCACTGTAGGGTTAGTTCTTATGTACTGGGTAAACCATTCATTCATCATTTGAAAGAAGGCTATTTTTGCCTCCTCTCCTTGACCCTCTATACCGGGCCTTCTACTGCTAGTTTCTTCTCTTTGTACTGAAGCCGGAGCATGACTCCCAGCTTCCTCAGATTGAGCTCGGTCAGATGACATTACTATAAGGAAAACACAATTTAAATGGTCAGGAGATATCACACTATCAAAAATAATTTAAATGGCATGTATAGCTAATCCGTATTCGCTATGTCGGTCCTAGAACCGGCTAAACCGTAGCTCTGATACCAACAAATGTAACACCCCTACCTGTATTCGTTGTCAGAATAAGGTACGAGGCATTACCAGAGTTTACAATTTTTTTTTTAAAAAAACGAGACCAGTCTAATTCAACATATTTTCAAGATAATTCATGCATATTTATAAGATAACTTAAACACATAAGCCATACCAATGGCTGACCTTACATTCATTTCATATTAACATCTATTTTATTAGCTTATACATGCCATTCATTTCCAAACTAAAGTTTCTTTAAATACCGAAATACTGGGGTTGATAGTGTGATGAGTCTCCCACCGATCCGACCTCCGAGCTCTTAACACTACAAACAGGGAAAAAGGAAATAGGGTAAGCACTTTGTGCTTAGTAAGCCCATGTAACAAGAATTATACTTACCTAATATTTACAATACAAGCGATAAACATTCATATACCCATTCAATGCATTATTACCCTAACATTTACAAACTCAACATTCAAGTCAGTCCAATAATTTTCATATATCAATAATATATACTATCATTGATGAGCTCATCAATACCATGATTTCCATATATATATATATATATATATATATTATATATTTATCCCATTGAATTACTCGGAATTTCGATGGATTTTCAGAGGTACACTTTAGTGTACAAATTCGGGTCCGTCAATTCATATTCATGTGCGCACATTTCCATTTTAGAGAGCACACTCCCGCGAACCTCATCTTTACAGCGGGATTACCAGTCCAGGCTAAATCCCCTGTAATATAAACTCACAGAGTATTGTCGGGATTACCAGTCCAGGCTAAATCCCCTGCAACGACAATTACTCTAATGAGCTTGGATCTGAATTACCAGTCCAGGCTAAATTCAGACCCTAATTTGGATTACCCGTCCGGGCTAAATCCATTTTCCACATATTCTTCGGGAGGGCTATATCAGGATAGGATCACCCGTCCGGGCTAGATCCTTTTACCGTCAATTCCTTTTCAGAGATCCATCGAATTTTCCTTTCATTCAACCGGGATTTCTTTCCCTTTTTATCAAAATATCAATATTGCATAAAATTTTCATACATGAACATTCAAATTATATTCACATCAATAACATACATTTCAACATTTAAGAATATAATTCAAGTTACATGAACTTACCTCGTTATCAGTTCGTTTACAAAATCTACTAATCCGAAACTTTTTCCTTTCCTCGATCTAGCTTCGTATTTGAGTTTTCCGGATCTAAATAAATAAATTCAATCATCAATTCAATACATTTCATGTTCACATGTAGCATTTTCTATAATTCTATTATTATTTTTAGTTTATTCAAAGCTGTCTACTTGAGTCACAGTCACTAAATTATTTATTTCTCGAGCTACAGAGCTCCAAATGAGGAACCGTTAATTTTCTCTGAAACTAGATTCACATGTCTTCATACCATAAAATTTCCAGAATTTTTTGGCCTAGCCAATTAGTACAGTTTATTCATCAAAGTCACCCCTGTTCTGCTGTCTGGCAGTTCTGACTCTTCTTCACTAAAAATTAATTATCTCTTCATACAGAAATTATATGGTGTTCCCGTTTATTTCTATAGAAAATAGACTCATTCAGGATTCTAAATATAAATTTAAGCCCCTAATTATTTTCTTCAATTTTTGATGATTTTCTAAAGTCAAAACAGGGGAACCGAATTTATTCTGAACCAGTCTTACAAAAATCTAAATATCTCAAAATACAGAACTTCTTTTCTTTCCTTGTTTCTTTCATATGAAAAGACTCAATAAGCTTTAATTTCATATTTTATTCATCCTCTAATTCGATTATACAATTTTGGTGAATTTTCAAAGTTAGACTACTGCTGCTGTCCAAAACTGTTTCAGTGTAACTCATTTTACAATTTAATCCTAATTAAGTTTACTTATTTTCTTAACCTAATTCATACTTTGATTCTACTTAAATTCCTTCCATATTCAACTTGATTATATAAATTTTCATAATAAAACCCTAATTCATAATTTCTTCCAAATTAATCCCTATAACACAAAACTTATAACTTACTTTATAATTTAATCCTTCTACTAATTCTAACTTAAATTTCATTCAATTTAATCCCTGATTCATCTTTTTCTTCAACATCAACTACACTTGAAAACCTAAAAACTCTCAAAATATCAACTTAGTTTCATCAAAATCTTGCTTTAAAGCTTCTAAAACATCAAAATTAAGAGAATAGGACTTGATTGACTTACCAATTTAAACTTCAAGCTTTAAATCCCTAGTTTTTCCTTTTTCTTTTCTTTCCTTCTCCCCTGTTTCGTATGCTCTCTGTTTCTTTTACCTATTCTGTTCTCTTCTTTCCTTTTGTTTGTTATATATATATAATAATATAATATAATAATATAATAATATAATAATAATCCTTAAAAATCTCAGATTTTTCTATGTTATACCGCCTCACTATACAAAATGGTATAATTACCATTTTGATCCTTCATAATTTCTTTTAATCTATAATTGAACTTTTACTTTCATTTCAATTTAGTCCTTTTTATTTAATTACCTACCCAAACGTTAAAATTTCTAACGAAATTTTAATACCACATTACTAACATTTTAAATATTTATAAAAGTATTTCCTATCATATAAATATTCATGCAAAAAATATTAAAATAAATTTCTCTTTAAATCGGATTTATGGTTACGAAACCATTGTTCCGATAATCTTGATTTAGGCCATTACAGGAAAACATTTGCAAATT